>APFE030627565.1:62804-77756 GCA_000404065.3 Pinus taeda
TTGAACCAACACCTCAAGGACTTTCATGAATGCATGGAACAACAAGGTATTTTTCTTGAATATGTGAAAATAAAATTGTTCATGTATTCTTTCGAACAAGATGCTAGAGTCTAGTACAAAACAATACCTCATGGAAGCATATCTTCCTTAAAGAGCTTTCACATAACATTTAATAATTTCTGCAAAATATTATATCCACCAGTTGGTATGTTTGAATATTGTTATGAACATTTTAAATTTGAAAATATTTATGAGATTAATGATGTTGATGAAGATATTTGTAGGGCTCAACTCCAAGGGAACATATACTTGCACCAAGAATCACTACTCAACAATCAAGAAATGGAATAAGGATATAGTATAAATATGCAAACAAACCCTTAGAGATCTTATTCTGTCAAATTTTATGGTTCTCCTTCTTATGATTTGTATGAATCTGATGGGAAGTTGAGCAATGAAAAACCACAATAGTCCCAGTCATGGGAAGCTACTCAAAAAGAGGAAGTTGAAATTGGGGTTAGAAAGAAGTTCCAGTTTATGATTTACATCCTTCAAATGGAGAAAAATGTATTAGCCTAGGCACAAGAAAAGCACGAGAAGAAGATTATACCGAAAAAATAAAGACAACCTCCTCTTCTGAGTATATATCAGTTGTTTCCGATCAATTTTGTTGTCCCATTTTTTAACCTACCTCTATTTTTGAAGTTCAAGAAGATAGTAATAAAGTTGGTGAAGATTCTCTAATTTATGATTCATATGATTCAGAGGAGGACTATATTGTTGCTTATGTTCAAAGGGATTTTCTTACCAACAGGTGGGGAGAAGACTACTAGCAACAACTTGTTCAAGAAGAGCCCAAATTTGAAGAACCAAGTAGTGTCTGTGGCTGCCTTTTGTAGAAATATTCATTCCTAGAGATTTTTCAAGAAAGGGAGATGATTGTAATTTTTTCTCATTATTTCTATGATCCAGTAGCTAACTATATGGAATCTTTCCTTGGTAAATAACAAATCTCAATTATATGGTATGTATTAAATGTTTTACCTCAAGATTTCAAATGGTTTATGACTATTTTAATTGCCGACTTTCAAGAGAACAATGGCATAAGGTCTAGTACTTAGATGTTGGGCTCGTATCATTGGAAGGTTGACTTTACTTGGGTGAATTGAGATGTTTACATAAGTAGGAGTTGTATATAAATAACCTCACTAGGTGAGCATTTAATTTCCAGTTTCTAGAAGTGATAGTTCTACATTTCAAGTATTATGAGGGGAGGACTCCCTCCAAATAAAGTTCCATGGATATTTTTTGGTTTTTTAGTGTCAATATATTTTTGACTCCATGCCTAATGGTGAAGGTTACTAGTCTACAGGTTCTCAGTAGCTTGATAGCAAGCCACTATCCCCAATTGGAGTCGATCTTGTCAAATATTGTACCACGTTACATTTATTTCAAATGGTTCTATTTTTATCCATGATACAATGGAGGATAGGTATAGTCTTGGTGGTTCAAAGTAAAATAAAAATGGAGAGCTTGAGTCATAGAGAGGGCCAAAATTTTGGAGGTCGAAATCACAGAGAGGGCCGAAATTTCAGAGGCCAAAATCATAGAAAGGGTAGAAATTTCAAACGCTAAAATCACAAAGAGGGACAAAATTTTGGGGGTCGAAATCATAGAGAGGGAAAAATTTCGGAGACCAATATTATATGGGAGACCTAAAATTTCTAGAGCTAATCATATTGGAACCTGATATCAGAATGTCAGACCTCGGAGAAGACAGGATTAGAAGAATGGATCCTCGAAACTTCTTATAAATTAATTTTTTTACTAGACATCAAAGTTCCAAAGAAAATTGAAGTTGAAAGGAAATCTTTGAAAATGCAAAGACCCTAGGGACCTTTCCTCTCTCCTATGAAGAAGGCACGTGGAAACTAGTGATTGATACACAGAAGCAAAAAGGGCATATTATGTCAGCATGACATGGGGAGACAAGGACAAATGGTAGGCATTTTTGGCTTTTTTAGAGGCCTAAGGGGAAAATATGGGTGACACATGTCACCACTCATGAGGCACCACACAGAGGTGATGATGTCAGTACGATGTCACTTCAAAGGTTTTCATTTCAGATTAAGAGGCCATATTAACTCTATTTTAATTAGCATTAGAAAATCTTTCGATGGAAAGAGCTACGAAATTAGGTGGAAGTTGGTCATGAAGACTCAGTAGGAACAAGGGTAGAGAGCTAAGTACTGAGCACAAAGAGCTATGAGCTCATCGAAAGTGGGGGTCATCTTAACTCCAAGGTTAATTTTAAAATTAAAAACTTCAGATGAAGAGGGATTCAATATATGTTGGTACAGAAAGGCCTAAAAGAACCAAGGGTTTAGACAAAGGCCAAGCAGCCAAGCATTATAAAGAATTTTTGAGGGAAAGGCTAGTAGAACTTTTATTGAAGTAAGCTCTAATGGAAGGAGCTTCAAAGTTATGTGTTAGTTGTTCATGAAATATCCAAAGAGGCAAAGGCGTAGAGTTGGGGCCAAGCACCAAGAGCTATGAGCTCATTGGAAGTGCGAAATATCATAACTTAGAAGTTAATTCTTAAATTGGAAACTTTTGATGAAGAAGGCTTCTGATGCAAACTGGCACATGGTCATGATAGATCCATAGAATGTAGAGCCAATGGAATATTTAGCACCTAAGTGCTATGGTACATATTAGGGATGTGAAATATGGTAACTCCTAGTAAATTCTAATTTGGAAAAGTTTCGATAATGAAGGGGCTTCAATATGTGGAGGCGCTTGGTCATTAACATCCGAAGGCTTGAAGGTGAAACATGAATTATAAAGGCATATAGGCCCTAACAAGAGCCCGAAGCCTTAAGAAACCAAACACCAAGCCTATTGTCACTGCACCTGGTCCCATGCAGGAAAAATAGAAAGGGTCTAAATAAAAGGGGATGGGAGGCATCAAAAGGTTACAATTTCCCAATGTTTATTTTAAAAGAGTTATGATAGAGAAATGATTTGATATCACCACCTCTCAGTGCTAAGCCTTTGGTCATGGAACCCAGTCCTATGGGATAAACAAGAAGAGGGCCAATGGAAAAGGAGCTTGGTGGCATCAAAACTCATGATTTCGGAAGGTTATTTAAAATGAAGTTATGAGGAGAGAAGGCTCCGATATTTTGTCACTTATGCTTTAACCCTCAATAATAGGCAGTGGTCCCATGGTTGAGAAGAAATAAGGAGCTAATCACAGAAGGGCTGAAGACATTAGAATTTTGTGCTTTTTTAATGTCATTTTAAATAAATTTACGATGAGTTGCAGCTATGAAGTGGCACTATGGTAATGTTACAAGATATATTGGGCTCCCATAGTGTAACACATAAGTAAAAAAGGATGGAGGAGTCAACAACTATGATCAAGGAGCACTGTGCAGGCCACAACAGTTAATCACTACCAACTCTAAGAGTGGGGATTCAAGTTGTTAACGGGAGAAAATGACAGGTGAACTGGTCGGTAATCGTGGGGGAACGCTGTGGCTGAGACATGGTCTGATCTGAGGTGATCAAAAGAGTCAACATGGAGATATTTTTCAGTGCCCATCATGACACATTCATTTTTCATATTTTGTTGGTTTTTACATTTTAAGGAAAATAATTAGATCTATTTACAAATCATTAGGACATTCACATGCTAATACATATGGTAGTTGAGACAATTTGGGCATTAGAAGATATTTTGTAAGTTGTTTTTCTTTGGTTCTCCCTACAAAAAGAGGGAAGAAGCTCTTTAGAAAGGCTCCCAAATTTTGTTTTTGCAACTTCTGAGCTCTGCTTGTAGAGAAATCAGTTCCACTTTTGGTTAAATTTTCTTGTTCATGAGGTGCTCAGGTTTATACAAATGTTAGCTATGGTGGACTAGTGATTTGGACTCTATCTTCAAATATTAATGAAGCATTTATGTTGATTTCAAGCAGCGTAATGTGCACTATGTTTTCCCATATGTATATCATTTCATATATGTTTTTCCTCTGAAATTGTGTAATGAAGTTGTTGGTTTCTCTCTCACTTATGGTTATATGTATGTTGCAAAGTAGCAAACAATAGCCGTGTAAATGATAGATTTACTTGTATTATTTTATAGCCTATAGTACTTGTGTGAGTATAAATTTATTAATGCTATTTGGTGAAAAAATGTGTCCATGAGGAATAGATCTAGAGACCTTAAATTGCACTCCACTATTTTCCATGTTTTGACCTCCTCATTCTTCCATACTTATTTTGGTATTTTTTTCTTAGGATTATGTGTTTTATCCAACCCTATGGATCGAATTCCTCATTTTTTTCCTCCTCTTCATTTCTACTACAACAACAATATTAAGCTACATTTTTTTGTGTGTCGGCCACTAGAATAAGAACATTTCTCCTTCAGGTGAGTCATATCTACCCATATATGTATATGTATATGTATATATAATATATATAATATATATTATATATATATATATATAATATATATATATATATATCTATATATATCTATATATATATATATATATATATATATATATATTATATATATATGTCTTCGCTTCAGTATACCTTGGTGAAGGGATATTGTACCAAGCTTTGAATTATCTTACTTCAAATTTATGTGACATATGGAGTGCAATAGAAAGCCTCAGAGAATATGCAAAAGTAATCCTCTAGGATGCCCTAGGAACTGACCCTTTCCTTCAACTGGGGAGTTGTCTCTAGGAGGCTTCTACATCTTTTGAAGCATCTTGTGATGGGAGATAGATAAAGCTACAACATAACCAATTCCCATGTGCCATTCTTTTCAATTTGATCCAACTCTTCTTCCATAGCCTTGACCCAGTGTTCATCATTGCTAGCTTCTTCAAAGCTTCTAAGCTCAATTAGTGTTAGAAATGCAAGATGTCTCTCCTATGGCATGTGAGTTTTCAAGCTTCTTCTCATTGCAATTCCTTCATCCATATCTCCAATAATTTACTCTCATCGGTAATGATTTTGATACCATCATTTAGGTGCTTTGGAGGGTGCTCGAGGATTTTGCTAATTAGTTTTTCCTTGATTAGATATTGGTTCCTTTTCTGATCGTTATTCTTCCATTATGTTTGGTTCTTTCTTTAGTTATTCTATTTCTTACTTTGTTGAATATGTTCTTTCAGGTTTCGTATTTGTCTCACAACCTTCATCATTTGATACATTAATTCTATCTAATATCTTATCGAGTCTCAAATTATACCATTTATATGCTTTTATTTTTCTTAAGTACCCAATAAATATGCCTTCGTCCGCTTGAAAGTCAAAATTTCCAACCTTATTCTCTTCCCTTTTCATGTAGTATTTGCTTCTGAAGACTTTTAAGTGCTTAATATTTTATGATATCCCCTTCCATAGTTCATATGGAGTTCTATCATTATTGATTCTAAGCATTACTCTATTTATAATGTGAACAACTATCTCTAACGCTTGAACCAAAAATACATCGTTAAGTTTGGAATCATTAAACATGGTTCTAGTCATTTCTTCTATGATTATATTCTTTCTTCTAGTGACTACATTTTGTTGAGGTGTACAACTATTGAGAATTACCTATTTATAGATTTTGCTTCACAATAATGTTGAAAATACTTTGATGAGAATTATCCTACAATGTCTAATCTTAGGCATTTGATTTTCAAGTCAGTTTCGTTTTCAACCATTTGTTTGTAAAGTCTAAATAATTTAAATGCTCCTAACATTTTATTTATTAAACTCATTGCTATCATTTGAATGTAGTCATCAATGAACAAAATGAAGTACTACTCAAATTTTATCCCTTTATATCTCATTGTTCTACATAGGTCAGTGTGTACCAACAATGACTTCGAGGTAGAATGTTAATTAGTCTTAAATTCAACCCTTATCTTCTTTCGATGTCGGAAATGCTTACACATGGTGCCTGCTGGTTTTGAGGTTTCAGGAATCTCTCTAACTTCCTCGTTTTTTCTAATATAAAAAAGGTTCTCAAAGTGCATGTGACCCATTCCCTTGTGGTAAATCCAACTTTCATCTTCCTCATTTGTAATAAATACACCGTAGTAACTCAATTAAGAGGAATTTTGGGACTCAAACGTTCACCTTGGCTTCTCTAGCATTGGCATACGAGAGAAGATATTGCAGTTGAGAAGAAAGTGGTGACTTAATGTTCCATTATTAGGGCTAGTGTGGCAACATTGTACTTGTGTATCTTGGAACTTGTAAATATATGAAGTTCAATGAGACAACACGTTTTCATGCATGTATCATAAATATAGTGAGACTATTCTTATATGTTTGTAGTATATTCTTTTCTCACATGTACTAAGAAAATTGAACTATTTTGATGGCTTTGGTACTTATCTTGTTGAAGGTGTGTTGTATTTAATTTTATGATCACGATTGTCTTGTGAACTACTTTGTGGAGTAACTTACGATCCTCTTATGCTCTTGTGTGTCTCTTTTAGTATAGTATTATTAATTTTCTTCTAGAGGCACACTCTCTTTCTCCCTGTCCTGAAGTTACTTTGTATATATTGCAGTTGTATGCTTCACAATGTCAACTTACTTGTTTCAAAGAATCTTTGTATAGTATCTTATTTTAATATTTGCAGCAAAGGAAAATCCTTAAGGAAAACGGAAATCTGTGGTATTTCCATTTCGGTCTTGATCCATGTAGATATTGATGTCCACCCTCTTATCCCACTTGGACTCCCACCATTTTTTCTTTTAGTTTTTCAGTTTCCTTAATTGTAGCACGATTTACTATTTTTGGCAGTTTACTCATGGTGAGTATGAGATTTTAACTCAATATTCAATCACAGTAGTTCTAGTCCTTAGATATACATTTCTAACTAGGTATCATACACATAAAACAGAGATCGTATGCCAAAGTTATGAGCCCAGGAAGTTGATGTACCAATTTACCCCAACGGGGCCCATAGTTTGGTGTTTCATCTCCTAGGGTTACATTTTTGGATGTTTGGGGTTTTCTATTGCTTCTCAATAATAAATAGGCCCTCAAGCCTCATTGTAACATAGTTTAGATGCATGTAGCTACCACATCTCTTTTGAGAGATAAGCTACCATGGCTTGAGCTAGCCTTATTTCCATTCTATTTGTAAGCATATTTCAGTATTTGGCATTAATGAAATGAAGTGTTATTTTTGCGGCATCTTTGCATTTATGATTATATCTAGCATTTTTTACGTTCCTGCTTAAATTCATATCAATGGATCATATGTATCAAAGGGTTCTGCCCTTTCTATGTTTTTCTTTGCATGTCCCCAACGAGGTAGTGATATAAGGAGTTAGGGCTTGAACTAGTTGAACCTTTGCAAGACTAGCCTTGCAAATCCCGATGAACTCCCATGGGGGATGAAAATAAAGATGAGGGATCAGGAGATCCTCTCAAAATATTTCTAGAGGAGGCCCTCGAGAAACAAAGGAACACGATGATGGATAACTTTCCCTAGATCCTTCAGCATTTTCCCACTAACGGCGCATCCACATCCAATAGCCACTCTGGAGGTGCCACTCTTTTTAAGGTACAAGAAAACTTTGACATTCCCATATTTGAGGGCCAAATAGATGCAAATGTCATAAATAAATGGTTAAATTTGATAGAATAGTATTTTTATGTTCATGAATTTTCCAATTGGGAAAATATTACTTTTTCTCTTCTCAAAGTTGTCCCCCAAATCAAGGATTGGTGGGAAACCTATTGTGAGAATAAGGATGAAAGTTTTCCCTCACTGTTTTTAGCGCATCCACTTGGAATTTGTTTCGAGATGCCATCAAGGAGATGTACTATCCTGTCGAGAGCTATGAGGATAAATACATAAATTGGATCACACTGCAACAGGGAAGGAAAAGGGCGTGCTAGAGTTTACCAATGTTTTTCATACCCTTCGCATGAAGTTAGGTATCAAGGATTTTGAGAAACATTTGGTACTTAAGTACAGCTGTTTCCTAAACAAGTATATCCAGGATGAGATTAAGTCCCTGGACGTCTCCTCACTTGGCACGGTGTACCGATATGCTATCAAGATCGAGTAGAATATTAAACAGAAAGAGAGAGACTTTGGATCTGTGAATCCGAAGCAAGGGAGAGGTGCCCCCAATTTGTAGAACAAAGGAAAAATCCAAGGTGGGATGGCCCAGGACAACCTACCAAAGCCAGAAGCAAACAAAAACATCACGATGTCGAAGGAGGACATGGGAAAGTGGTGTGAGTTCCATAAAAGATCCACTCACAACACAAGTGAGTGTTAGTCCAAGCAGTCACTAGTAGCCGAGTTTAAGGCTTTTGAATCCGATGCATGTTCTGACTCTGAGTTAGAACCTGATAAGGGGAATGACAAAGGGAAGTAGATTATCGATGCGGAGCCCAAAGCCACCGTTGCCATCATGAATATTTAGAAGGAGGAACCTGAAGATCAAGAGGAGTAGGAGTGCCTGTTCCACTCCTAGATGTGGGTAAAGGAGCTAAAAAAACCTCATTTCAGCAGAGGTCATGAAGTAGTTGAGATTACCGACCACGGCACACCCATAACCATAAACCATTGGATGGCTTCAACAAGGACAAGATCTTCACATTAGCAAGCATTATTGCCTTCCATACAACATCAAGCCCTTCACAGATGAGGTATTCTGTGACATTGCTCCTTTTGATGTTTGTGATGTATTATTAGGCCAACCATACTTGTGGAAGTGAAATGATGTGTATGTGTCAAGGCCTCGTGCTGTTATTGTTACCTCAAGACATAATTTGTACAAGATACCCAAGGTAGCATCACCTATCACCATCTCTTTGGTTACTGCAAAACAATGCAGTCAGCTCATTTCCAAAATCGAGAAATTTATTTTCCAAATCATAAGCCCTCAGTGAAAGAAGAAGTCGGTGGCCATGACCTCTAGACAAGGTCGTTACACATGACAACAATATATGGGCAAGGTCATGGAGGAGTACGAGGACAATTCACCTCCCCCATAGTGGTGCCTCTGGACTGTCAGGTTAAGCACTCCATCAATATGACCCCAGGTGCGTCATCGCCGAACGGACCAATCTATCAGTGCTCTATTATGGAGAATGACGAAACCAAGAGGTAGATTCAGGAGCTGTTGTAAAAAGGTCACATTCGGCCAAGTTCATCACCCTATGGGAGCTTGGTTGTGTTGGTATAGAAGAAGGATGGGAATTGGAGATTCTATATTGACTATCTGGTGCTGAAGAAAATAATTGCCCAGAATAGGTACCCGATCCCATGGATTGATGACCTTTTGGACCAAATCAAGGGGGCCAAATATTTTAGAAAGATCGACTTGATGTCCAGATATCACTATGTACCAATCGAACCCTCTGATGTGTGGAATACTGCCTTCAAAGGCAAGGAAGGCATTTTCAAGTGGCTGGTTATTCCTTTCGGGTTGAAAAATGCTCATGCAATCTTCATGAAAATAATTGATGACATTTTACGCACAGTCACCAACTCATTTGTAGTGGTATACTTGGATAACATCTTGATCTTTAGCCAAAGTTTGGAAGAGCACCTCCACCACATCTAACAGGTTATCCAAACACTACGACAACACAAGCTATGTGCCAATTTGGAGAAATGCACTTTTAGCATGACCTAGGTTCAGCATGTGGATCTAGCTAAGATCCAAGTAATTTGGGATTGGTCATCCCCAACCACTCCGACAGAGCTTCACATCTTTCTGGATCTTGCTAATTTCTACTGCAGGTTCATGTTGGGGTTCCCTCATATCACTTGGCCCTTTAGTCAAGTCACCAAGGGAGGAGCGAAAGAAAAATTATTTTGGTCTAAATCTTAAGAGAAAGCGTTCACAAAGTTGAAGCATCACCTCTACTTTGCACCAGTGCTCACATTACCAGACTTGCAAAAACCATTTGATATCAAGACATATGCTTCTGACTATGCTATTGGGGCATTCCTTACTCAATAGGGGAATCCAGTGGTATATCATAGTGAGACACTTTCAGACAGTCTAGAAGTATCCCACTTATGAAAAAGAGATGTATTCCATTGTGCAGGCCTACCGACAATGGAAGCATTAAATTTTAGTGAAGGAAACGGTCATCCACATAGATCGTCGACCCCTATAGTTCATACTAACACAAGGGAAGTTCCAGAATGATCGCCATCAAAAGTGGTCCACATACCTGCGACAGTTCCATTTGAATATCAAGTACAAGAAGGGCAACACCAATAATGTTGTAGACCACCTCTGCCAACCACCAATCATGACGTTAACTACCGTGTTCAACTCTTATGGGAATGAGACTTTTGACTAGGCACTTCTCAAAAACAGGGACCCAGAATTTAGCCACACATACCAGATGCTCTTGGAGGGATAGCAAGTTCTAGATTTTCACCTTCAAGATGCATTGCTATGCCACGTGGGACACCTTTGTGTATCTTCAAGTGAACGTGCCAAGATGATTTGAGCAGCGCACTACAGTCAGGTCACTAGGCATTTCGGGGTCAAGAAAACAATGGTAGTACTAGAGAAGTATTTCTATTCGCCAAATCTTCAACATGATGTCAGGAAGTACAAAAGATCCTACACTACCTGCGTCATCAGAAAACCGACCATCAAGAGGCAAGGCCTCTATACTCCACTGCCTACCTTGGGAATACATCTCCATGGATTACATGTCAAACCTTACATCTACTAAGCATGATAACGATTATGCTTTTGTGGTTATCGACAGATTCTCGAAGATGGCCATTATGGCAACCTACAAGAAGATTGTGACAATAGAAGCAACTGCTCAGCTATTCTTTGGACGAGTGTGGGTACACTTTGGGATCCCATAGTCTATCATCTCAGATCAGGATAGCAGGTTCATCAATACATTTTGGTCCATTCTTTGGTCAATGATGGAAATCAATCTCACTAAGTCCACAACTTTCCATCCCCAAACTGATGATGAGAGATAGGTCATCAATAGGATGATTGTACACATTATCCACATGTACAACCCAAAGAATCCATGCACATGGGATGAGAGCCTCCGCTATATTCAACACAGCTATAATAGGGCTCTCTGCAACTTGACTCGACATAACCTTTTTTAGGTGGGGTTGGGATTCCAACCATTATGTTCTGTTAGTGTTGGTATCTTCATTCCTCTGTCAAAGATCAAATCCTGTTGTTGAATTGCATATTAGGTGTCCTGCCCAGTCAGCTGCATTCCATTAGGTGCATGGATCATCTGGCAGTAGTGGCTTCTCTTGCAGCTTCCCTCATGTCATTTGCCTGCTGGCTCATGTTTATTAATAAAAAATTATATACAATCACATTTTTGTCTTAAATATTGCAAAAGTCTTTTCTAGCGTTTCATTGTCAATTAGGTCTAGGGTTTCATTAATGGTTTCATCAAAAAGGGTTTAAAAATTTCCAATAACAACTCGTATGCACAAGAGGAGGTCCCAGTATCAATAAATTTTATAATCAAGTGGTTCGCGATTTATTTTTCCTCAAAACTCTATTTTGAGGAAAAACAGAGTATTTTAGCTTTTATTGTACAAATTTATGTAATTTTATTTCATTCATATGGAAATCACTTCACCTACAACCCTGGTCACTTTCCCTAGCCTCAATAGCTCCAACCCCCTGCAAAACAAACAAAACACAGGTCATTCAGTCCATCACAAACTCTAATAAAGTGAAAAATCTCAAAAACAGAGTTAAAAATAAAGTCATTTTACAAACATTGTAAAAGTGGGTTTTATAAACCAAAAAATTAAAGGCTCCTTGTATATAAGTCATTTCTTCAAAATGAAAGGCTCATTTTCATTTCAAAGAACCAAAAGTGAGAAAAGCAAGGTTGTGTTTAAGTCAAGGGAGAACATTGGTGAAAAATTGCCCAAGTTCATAGGCGTGGCGCACTGGGCAAGTGGCACAGCGCACATAGCAGGCACGGTGCATAGGGCCACGGTTTCCAATGTTAAACTGGACGAGTGTGACACACACATAGGGCACAGTGTGTTGGGTTTGCTGTGTAGTGCATAGAGCTACCAAGCCCGAATTTTTCAACAACTCACTCCAAATCGCCCAAAATGCCTGGATCTTCATTTGTGCAAGTAGGTTGAGCCTCTATCACTGCTTTTCATCCAATTTTTGGTGGTTGTTTAAGAAAATCAAACCCTACCTCTCTCTCCAAAGAAAACAATGCTAGGGTTTGTACTTTTGTTTTGGCTACCAAGTCATTCCCTCACCTTTCCACTGCCTCACTCTTCCTAGTGTATTCCCCTATTACCTGATTCCCATATTCCCAAAACAAAATCATATATCACTATCCTCAATCCTATTTTTCCTAAAATCCCAAATATAATTCCCAAACCCTAGTGCTAAACTCCTCAATTACTCCCTAATACCCTATTTCCCGAAATAAACCCTATCCCAACAGTTGGCCCGTTTGTTTGTGCTTCATTTACATGATGATCAAGCCACTCTAGCTGGTGTCACATTCACTTTAACACCAGAATCTATTTCACTAGCAACCGGTATTCCTAACATTGGAGAGCAATGGAACAAGAGACAACAAATGCATAAACAACATTATGAACCATACATCAAGCCCGGTTATTTGAGACAACTCAGGAGAGTGTTTCCTTTTTGGTACCTCAAATATTCTTATGCTCCTTTGATGAAACTGATAATGAAGTATTTTAGCTGTGAGGGTCAGTTTTCCCGTTCATATGCCTATCATATCAGGTTGCTGATGCATTTTACCAGGGTGAGGATGATGAACCTCCACTACTTCGTCTACCGAAACATTGAGAAGATGACCACCCTAGTACAATGCAAGACTCCTCAGTAGCAGTTCAACAATATCTACCATTTTGCTCTTATTAAAATTGCGGTCATCAATCAGCTTGGCTTGCAAGGCATCACTTGGGAGGACTTCATTTCTCGTGAGTTTTTCACAGCTCCTCAGGGACCTTCAGAGGCTTTGCATGAGATAGGTGGACCTTCTTATCAGCATGAGGGTCATGAGACATAGGCTGCTAGTATGCCGATGTTTATCACTTATCAGAAGGGCACTAGAGTGTTGTTCGCAACAACAAAGAAAGTATTATCTCTACCCAAGGTGGAAGGGGTCTTGCTTCCATCATCAGCACAATAGGTTCAGGACAAAGGCAAGAGGCCATTGTAGGATGAGGGGCCTTCAGGTGAGTAGGAGTTAATTCTCATTGAGGGTGATGATACAAATGTGCACCCGCAAAGCACAAAACTCAAAGAAATCATCCAAGAGTAGCAGGCGAACATCAATGCCTTGTCCCTCAACTTCAAGACAGCTAAGTGGATTATAAAGTACCTGGAGCAAAGAAATAAGCAGCTTGAAGATTAGCAAGCAATTATGGAGTTGCAAAACATTCGGGAGAATCGTAAAGCTACCCAAAGGAGGAGGGTGGAATTCACTTCACTTGAGCAAGATATCAACGTCGACTGGGAGTCTTGGCTTGAAAGAGTCAATATCCACTTAGAGAGGTTGAAGGAGAAGGCGAACAAGGAGAAGATATTGTTGAGACATATGGCATATCATTACATGGCGAGAAACAAAGTTTGCAAGGCGAGAATCAGGAGCTTAAAGGCAAGATTGAAGAGGGCATCAAAAAGGAAAAAGGAGCATGATCGACTTTAGATATTGGCTAAGGCTTCCTTCGCGCAACACAATGCTTGATGGAGAAGAATCAGCCCAAATTTCAAAAAATTTGGGGCATTTTTTGCATTTTTGGATTTTTTTTGCTCAAAAAACAGGATTTTCAGCTTTATGCGCCGCGCCACGTGGCGCTCACTTTTGATAGGAGCCTCCAAATCACAAAAAATCAATATTTTTGGATTTGGCATGGAAAAATATGCTTGCATACCAATGGCCAAGAAATATGGATAGCTTTTGAGCCCTCAAAAAGGTCAAAAACACTCAAAAAATGACCTTACTGCCCCTATTTTGACACACAGGATGCAGTGTTGGGAGAATTGAATTTTGGAGGGGCCAATGGAGGCCAAATTGAAAAATTCCACCTGGGTTGGAAATTAGATAGATAGATCGTTCCAAAAATCACACTTGGAGTAAATTTGGACACCGGAACGGCCTCCAAAAGTGGGTCCAAACGGGCGCTATGCATAGAGAATTAGGCTCGGCGCATAGAGGAAATTTGGCCTAGTTTGACTAGGAATGCTCTATTTTTCACCTAACTTTTTCCAGTTTGACTTTTGCCTCTTCTAGTATTAAATTTTTTATGTAATTTGATGTACATTGATGGATCATGATGTAAATATGTCAAATTTTCACTTATGAAGGTAGATTCATCTATTAAAAGGTTGTTTGAAACTGAAAGAATAAGTTCCCTTGTTTCTTGAGGCATGCTGTTCCGCTGCCTAATTTCTAGTTCTCGGTTTAGAATTAGTTGGAACAGCTCCTGAACATGTGAGCTCGACCCCTAGAGGCTAGGATGAGCTATGGATTGTCTATATTATGTGTTTTTCAGTCATTAGCATTGTTGGACTCTTGAGAAAGTAAGGGGCTTCATTGTACACTCATATCAACATTTTGGCTAAGGAATTGAGACCAGGGTTTGTAGCACTCTTTGGGATCCCTGTGGCATGTTATTTGGTACAGTGGTTTCTTATGTATTTTTTAATTTACTTATGGGTTATGTATGTCATTTTCTATCTTATTTCTTCTCAGCTAAATCAAACAAGAGTGGAAGTAGAATCCATTTAAATTGCAGTGCCCTACTTGAGGTTTGCTTTAGTTTCTTGATGTTTTCAGTTGTTTGGAGGGGATCCATGGATTCTCTTGCCCTATTCAACTCCTCCTCTTTCTAATCCCTCCATCTCATTCGATTTAGAGTGCCAAATTTAGTT
>APFE030627565.1:78076-89923 GCA_000404065.3 Pinus taeda
TACCAGGTTAAGCGTGGCTTGATGTTGGTCCCAGATCATGCCTTTCTCAGCCTGAGGTAAATCTAGGCACTAACATAGTGGCGACCATACTAGGGAAGAGATTCTTTGTTTTTTAGTGTTCCTCATTTTATAAACTACAGACGGAGTCTGAAGATTAGCCAAGTAGCCTTCGAAATGCTTTTTGCTTTGCATTAACGCAAGTAGATAAAAGCTACTTCAGTCAATCTCTGGTCTAGTCTTATAAACAGAATATCTAACCTGCAAATCACCCCAGTACATTTGATAATTCTAATCTTTTGAATGATAAGTTTAGAATTTGATAGGTTGAACAAGTTGTTAATGTCCATTTGATTTCATGGAAATAATAGAACACTGGCTTCCAAAAGACTCGAGCTAATCGAGATCTAGATCCTCCTCCTATATACGAGAATCCCAATATTATTCCACAAATTCTTCATCAAGGGAGTTCTGTAATTCCCATGTTCAAGTCTTGTTCATGTCTTGTGATTTTTGAGTATCTTGAAGATCTTGAGTTAGACGAACAGTTTAGTCTGTCACTGTTTGAAACAAAATATGAAAGTGTTGTTAGTTCTACTATCCTAAATCCAGAGTTTGTCACAAATATTGAAACTGAAAAGGCTAATAAATCAATCGATGATTATATCTTGAAATAGCTCCAGACTTCAATCATGGCTTCGAACATCGTTGATTTCCTAGAAACTGTATCTACAACCCTTGGATCTTCTGCAATTGCATCTAGCTCCAGAATTCCCGCTGAAACTCCTTTCATTCCCACCATCCTTGTGTAGCCTACTATCTCTGATCTAAAGTCTACAGTAGTATAAACTCCGTCTAATCCTTCTACTCCTCAAACTTCCAAAATTTCTTTGCCTCCACACACCCCTCCTCATATTCCCCATACATCCGCTGCACCTACTCCCCCAACATCCCCAAGATCGAATCCACCGAGAGCAATGGCTACTCACTTTTCACCCCTTGTGCTTCCTCAAAATTTGGATGATATGCCGAAGAACATGTGCATAAGATGATAGATTTCTTCGACCTACATGAGATTGATGCAGAAAATGTGACAATGAGTATTTGTACAAATCTTTGGTGGTGAAGTAAGGAAATGGTTCAGAGCTTTGCCAGCTACAAGTATCACTACATTGGCCAATCTGTAGAGACAATTCTTAGATTATTGGGAAGTGAAGAAAAATCCTCTTCAAATCCTTTCTGAATATGATCATATCAAGAGGAATTTTGGTGAGTTTGTCCAAGATTATTGTATTAGATTCAACTCTGTTTACAATGCAATTCCTGATCATATAAAGCCACCAGTGGGGTTGGCCTTAATTAAGTTTCCGGATGGTTTTGATACTGATATGGCCTATCAATTAAGAGAGAGAGATCCAAACACTTTATAAGACATGCAGAAGATTGCAGTCAGCGTTGAAGTAAATATGCTTGCTAAAAGAGCTAGAGCAGGAGTTGAAAAGAATGTCACGATAAAGGAAGAGGTTTCCACTTCAGATCAAGTGCTTCGGAAGGTGGAGCAGATCTTTGATAGATTGAAACTTGACAAGCCTGAACCACAAGTCAGAAATCCTAACTTCCGTGGCCAGCAACAGCCACAATTTAGGATCAAACAAAGAGAGCAGAGAGCCCAAGATCAAGCAGCGCAACACCAGGTGCACACACCCTTACAGCAGAATTTTGTACATGGTCCGGAATCAAATGAAGAGGAGAATGTGATTGGAGAAGATAATCATTTCTTTATGCTTGATGATATGCTAATTTTCATCACAGAAAATGAGGAGTACTCTAAGAATTCAGCTGAACAAAGGGATGAAAATTTCATTTTAGCAAATGAAACAGTTCTTGAGGAAGAGTCCGATGAATACCAAAGAGGATACATGAATGCTTTGTCAGCTCAGTAGTGAAAATGCTCACTCCGAAGTAGAGATGTGCCTATAAATCCAATTCAGAAAAGGAAGGAGGCAGCAGTGCCAAAGAATGATCCTCCTAATGTGTAGAAAAAGGGAAAAGAGACAGTTGTTCCTACCACCAGGAAAACACCATCATCAAATGAGAGATCCAATAAGCCAAGTATGTCAAAGGAGAAAACTGAAAAGAAGGATGTTTCAGCGAAAGAGGTAGAAAAAGTCTCAGTTTTTAACTTAGAAAATGAAATCACTAAGTTAAAAATATCCATTCCTTTGACTGAGTTGATGAAGAACAAAAATTATAAAGGTCAGGTGTCTAAAATTTTTAATTTAGATCCATCATCTAATATGGTGAACATCGAGGATCATAGTCCTGAGTTGATTTTTGGTCTAGCATTGGAAGGTCAGTCTCAAGATAGTGATGTCACTCCTTTTTATATCAGTCTTAGGGTGAATGACTTTGTGTTGCATAATGGTATGTTTGATTCCAAAGCCTCTCATAATCTCATGCCTAAGGCCATCATGGAGAAATTGGGATTGGAGATTACCATAAAGTATCATGACCTTTACTCTTTCGATTCCAGTAGAGTAAGGTGCATTGGTCTTATCAAGGATTTTGTGGTCAGTTTGGATCAGATTCTGGCTAAAATTGTTTTGATGGATGTGGTTGTGGTGGATATACCTCCTAGGTTTGGCATGCTTCTTTCCAGATCTTTGGGAGCAAAGATTAAAGGGACAATGCAGCTTGATTTCTCCTATGCTACCATTCCCGTGTTCGGCAGATGAGGAAACTATACTGGGAACAAAAGATGAAGTACATGATCACTAGCATGGAGAAGTCGGTAAATCATCCAATCAACTATGTACATACTGATTTAGAATCATTTGTTTTGTATTCAGATAGCTTTAATGATGTAAATAGCCAAGTATTTGAAGTATAAGACATTCCCGAGATCACTAAAAATTTCAGAGAAGTCCTAAAGCAAGAAAGACAAAGACTCGATAGTACCACTGAGCAATCAACCTTCCGATAGCAGCAACATATTGATGGACAACAAGGAAGAGAAAGAGAACAAACATAATTTCAACATTTGGAAGAGGATGAAGCAGGCTTGTGGAGCATGGATTTTGATGGTGTGAAAGGAAGGGAAGGTGCTGGAATTGGCATTTGGATACGCAGCCCAGTTTTCACCCCAAACAAAGTGCCAAGCAATGTAAGGGTTTGTTCTTATAAACTAGCTTTTGACTCTTCAAATAATGAGGCTGAATATGAAGCTTTAATTGCTGGTTTGAAAATTCTTAGAAAGTTGAATGCCAAAAATATTTCAGTGTATGGCGACTCCAAGTTAGTTATCAAGCAGGTGAAAGGGGAATATCAAGCTAAGCATCCTCGAATGTGGGCCTGCCGGAATGCGGTGTTGGACATCTTGAAAGTATTTTTAGATTACACTTTGACATGTGTACGCCATGCTCAGAATGTTATTGCAGATTAACTTGCAACAACAACAAGTAATTTGAAAATTCCGATGAATTCAAGCAACAAGTTTGAGATTCACGTGAAACATTGCCCAGCTATCCCCGACAATCAAAGGTATTGGAAAGTGTTTCAAGATGATGATGAGATCGATGAATTTATGCAAAATAAAGGTAAATTCAAAGACACTTCTAGTGATGTGGAGTATGATGACGGTGAGGCGGATATAGAAGTCAATCAAATGGAAGTTTTGCAGCTCAAAGACAACATCATTACTAAAGGTCTAATGCCTTTATAGGAGCTGTTCGATCATGATGATGTGGCTCGAAAACCAAGCTTGCTGCCAACTGAGAAAGGAATTGAGGATCTGAACATTGGATCAGCTAAAAATCCTAAGATGGTAAAATTATCAAAGGCATTGCCTCCATAGGTAAAAGAAAAGTATATCACTTTGTTATCCTCTTTTACTGATGTATTTGCTTGGGATTATTTAGATTTGAAGTCATATGATACAAACATAATTCAGCATGTCATCTTGATCAAGCAAAATCAAAAGCATTTTCATCAGAAGCTAAGAAGAATAAATCCAATGCTATTGCCCTCAATTGAGAAGGAAGTGAATGGGTTGTACAAAGCCGGTATCATAGTCCCCATAAGATTTACAGATTGGATTTCAAACTTGGTGCCCGTGTGCAAGAAAACATGTGAGATTCGGCTATGTATTGATTTTAGAAATCTGAACAAAGTATCTTTGAAAGACAACTATCCATTGCCTAAGATGGATCACATACTTCAGAGAGTAGTTGGACCATCCCAGATGTCACTACTTGATGGTTATTCAGGTTATAACCAAATTCTGGTCCATGAGGATGATCGAGACAAAACAACATTCACCACTTCGTGGGGAACTTTTCATTATGAAAAGATGCCTTCCGGATTGAAAAATGCTGGTGCAACCTTTTTGTGGATGATGGATATCGCATTTTCTAATGAAAAAGATGTTTTTTCTAGTTGTTTATCTAGATGATTTGATAGTTTTCTCTAATTCAGATGAAGATCACCTTTATCACTTGAAGATTTTGTTTCAGTGGTGTAGGAAGTATGGCATCTCTCTCAATCTAAAGAAAATTTTGTTTGCCATGGATGAAGGAAAACTTATTGGGCATATTATTTCAAAGGAGGGCATCTGCATCGATCCAGCTTGGGTGGAGGCCATTCAAAAGATTGATTTTCCATGAAGTAAGAAAGAAATCCAATCCTTCAATGGTAAGATAAATTTCTTACATCGCTTTGTGCCCAATCTTGCAGAAAATTTAAGAGAAATCACAAACATGCTAAAAAAAGATAGTATAGTAAGATGGACTGAGGAAGCAATTAAGTCGTTTAATTTGGTGAAACCAGCTCTTTCTTCAGCTCCGGTTTTGATCAGCTCGGACTATACACAGGATTTTATTTTGTTTTTATTTGCCTTGGATCATACTATGGCAGCAGTCTTGATGGAGAAAAAAGGCCATCTCGAGAAGCCAATCACATTTTTCAGCAAAACCATAAGGGATGTGACATTGAAATACAATATTATTGAAAAATAGGTCATTGATTTGGTAAAGGCATTGGAATATTTTCGGGTTTATATTTTGCATTCTCACATCCTTGCTTATGTCCCCAATGTTGTTGTTAAGGATGTCTTAGTGCAAACAAATCCAGAGGGGAGAAGAAGCAAATATATTGCTGCCTTTTTGGAGTATGACGTGGAAACAAAACCGACAAAGCTCATTAAAGGATAGGGGCTCGCTAAACTAATGGCTGAGTCAAATCTACACGCCCTGGACATTAATCTAATCGCTACTATGTCTGAGGAAGATGAAGAGAATCCCGCTCAGGTATCATAAATTTTACTTCTTTCTTCTTGGTATTCGGACATTGTTTATGTACTCCAAAATCTATCATCACCACCCATAATGGCTAAGAACAAAAGTAGGACACTCAAATTGAAGGCTGCAAAGTTTTGTATTATGAATGGTGCACTTTACTGGAAAGACCCCAGTGGTGTCTTGCTCAATTGTTTAGTGGAAGAAGAGGCGAAATAGGTTATGGAAGACTTTCACAAAGGAGATTGTGGAAGCCATATTTTCTGGAAGACAACAGCCAATAAAATCTTGAGAACGGGATATTATTGGTCAACCCTTTTTTTTGATGTGTACAAGAGAGTGGCCAGCTACCACGAATGTCAGATTTTTAAAGGTAAGAGGAAGTTGTAGCCTTTACCACTCAAGCCCATTGAAGTAAGTGCTCCATTTCAGTAGTGGGGTTTGGATTTCATTGGTGAAATTCATCCTTCTTCTTCAGTGCAGCATAAATGGATCCTCACAATGATGGATTATTTCACCAAATGGATTGAGGCGATTCCTACAAGGCAGGCCACCGACTCGTTAATTATCTCATTTCTTGAAAACAACATTTTGTCTCGTTTTGGCTGTCTGAATAAGTTGATCACTGACAATGCAACAACCTTTAAATTGAAAAGAATGATTGACTTTTCTCATAAGTATAAAATCACTTTGGGGAACTCCACTGCCTATTACCCGCAAGGCAATGGATTGGCAGAATCCTCAAATAAATCTCTTGTCAACATTATCAAAAATCTGCTGGAAACAAACACAAAAAGTTGGCACAAAAAGTTGGTCAATTCTCTTTAGGCAGATAGGGTAAGTCAAAAGAAATCTATAGGCATGTCTCCTTTTGAGCTTGTATACTGTGCGGACAAAGCCTTCCCGGCCTCCTTGGCAGTCCTGGTGGTCAAACTTCTGCAGGAAGCAGGAAGCGAAGATGGATGGTTTGTAATGGAGGATCAATCAAATGATTCATTTGCAGCAAACTAGAGAGCAGGTATTTCAGAACACTTTCAAGCTGCAAGAATGAATCAAGAGAATATATGACGAAAAAGAAAAGGCGGATAGGTTTGAAACAGGAGACATAGTGCTAAAATGGGATGCAAGGAATGAAGAGAAAGGCAAACATGGCAAATTTGAAAATATTTGGAAAGGACTGTACAAGATTGCTGCATATCGGGGCCAGAATGCTTCCCTTTTGCAAGAGCTAAATGATGCAGACTATCTTGGTGGGCCGGTCAATGGTGGGCTC
This sequence comes from Pinus taeda, assembly GCA_000404065.3. Taxonomy (NCBI): domain Eukaryota; kingdom Viridiplantae; phylum Streptophyta; class Pinopsida; order Pinales; family Pinaceae; genus Pinus; species Pinus taeda. The sequence goes on from APFE030627565.1 coordinate 84,638, forward strand.
CTTAAACGATATTATTTGTGAAATATTTTCTGCTATCCTACTCATCATTGTATATAGTGGTTTGTTTAAATTCCATTGCAAGTGTGTACTCTTTTCATTCTTCAGTTTGGGGCCTGAGGTGAAGGCTATAAAGCTGAGGTTTGATTCTAGTTTTGGTTTGGTTTGTTAGAGTCAAGTCTTTCAGTCAATTTTAGTCTTGAAAATGAGTTAATTTTGAGTCACATTCAGTCCTGAAATTGAGTCATTGATTCAAGATTTTGGTTTGGTTAGTCGAAGTTATTGACTCCATAGCCCAGTCGATGAAGGCACTACCTACTTTCCTAGAGATCTATAGTTCTTGGCACCTCCAAGGAGCTACCATCCCCATTGGAGCCAACGTTAGTGTTGGTATCTTCATTCCTCTGTCAGAGATCAAATCCTCTTGTTGCATTGCATATTAGGTGTCCCGCCCAGTCAGCTGCATTCCATTAGGTGCATGGATCATCTAACAATAGTGGCTTCTCCTGTATCTTACCTCATGTCATTTACCTGCTGGCTCATGTTTATTCATCAAAAATTATATACATTCACCTTTTTGTCTTAAAGATTGCAAAAGTCTTTTCTAGGGTTTCATTGTCATTTAGGTCTAGGGTTTCATTAAGGGTTTCATCAAAAAACATTTCACAATGTCCAATGACAACCAGCAAGCACATGAGGAGGTTCCAGTATCAATAAATTTTATAATCAAGTGGTCAGCGATGTATTTTTCCTCAAAGCTCTGTTTTGAGGAAAAACAGAGTATTTTAGCTTTTATTGTACAAATTTATGTAATTTCATTTCCTTCATATGAAGATCACTTCACCTGCAACTGTGGTCACTTTCCTTAGCCTCAGTAGCTCCAACACCCTACAAAAAAACAAAACACAGGTCATTCAGTCCATCACAAGCTCTAATAAAGTGGAAAAGCTCAAAAACAGAGTTAAAAATAAAGTCATTTTCCAAACATTGTAAAAGTGGGTTCTATAAAACAAAAAATTAAAGGCTCGTTGTCTATAAGTCATTTATTCAAATTGAAAGGCTCATTTGCATTTCAAAGAACCAAAAGTGAGCAAAGCAAGGTTGTGTTTGAGTCAAGGGAGAACATTGGTGAAAAACTGCTCGAGTTCAGAGGCGCGACGCACTGGGCAAGTGGTGCGGTGCACATAGCAGGCGCAGTGCATAGGGTCGCGATTTCCAATGTTAAGCTAAATGGGCACAACATACACACAGAGTGCAGAGCATTGGGTTTGATTCACGGTGCATAGAGCTACCAAGCTCGAATTTTCCAACAACTCACTCCAAATCGCCCAAAACGCTTGGATATTCATCCAATTTTTGGTGGTTGTTTTCTGATGGTTGTCTTATGATGGTTGTTTAAGAAAATCAAACCCTACCTCTCTCTCCAAAGAAAATAGTGCTAGGTTTTGTATTGTTGTTTTGGCTGCCAAGTCATTCCCTCACCTTTCCACTCCCTCACTCTTCCTAGTGTATTCCCATATTACCATATTCCCATATTCCCAAAACAAAATAATATATCCCTATCCCCAATCCTATTTTTCCTAAAATCCCAAATATAATTCCCAAACCCTAGTGCTAAACTCCTAAATTACTCCCTAATCCCCTGTTTCCCTTAATAAAGCCTATCCCAACAGTCCCTAAAATCCCTCATTTTTCCCTCCCTCTACAGTCCCTCATGTCACTTTTCCATTGGTGGCAGGAGTCGAAAACATCATAAACCCCCTACTTCTCATCAAGACAGCTCATCCACTAGCAGAGATGGAATCTGATCCCTCATATGATAATGAAGAGGAGACACACAGTGACTCACCTACAGAGGTATATGCACCCAGGAGGCCTCATAGAGGTGGAAAGCATATTCGAGAAGAAACAACCACTCTTGCTGAGTTATAGGCCTGCCCTCTTGCCATCACTTGTTTCCAACACTAGTCCTACTATGAATTTTGTGAGAAGGTTGCTAGAATCCAGTTTCATCATGAGTTGGCCCATTTGTTTATGATTCATTTACATGATGGTTAAGCCACTCTTGTTGGTGTCACATTCACTTTAACACTAGAATCTATTTCACTAGCAACCGGTATTCCTAACATTGGAGAGTAATGGAACAAGAGACAAAAAATTGATAGGTAGCCTTATGAACCATACATCAAGCCCGATTATTTGAAACAACCTAAGAGAGTGTTTCCTTTTCGGTACCTCAAATATTCTTATGCTCCTTTGATGAAACTGATAATGAAGTATTTCAGCTGTGAGGGCTGGTTTCCCTGTTTATATGCCTATCATATCAGGGTGCTGATGTATTTTACCAGGTGAGGATGATGAACCTCCCCTACTTTGTGTGCCGAAACATTGAGAAGATGACCACCCTAATACAGCACAAGACTCCTCAAGAGCAATTCAAAAATATCTACCATTTTTCTCTTATTAAAATTGTGGTCATCCATCAACTTGGCTTGCAGGGCATCACCTGGGAGGACTTCATTTCTCATGAGTTTTTCACAGCTCCTTAGGGACCTTCAGAGGCTTTGCATGAGATAGGTGGACCTTCTTATCAGCATGAGGGTCATGAGACATAGACCGCTAGTATGCTGGTGTTTATCACTTATCAGAAGGGCACTAGACTATTGTTCATAGCAGTAAAGCGAGTATTATCTCCACCCGGGGTGGAAGGGGTCTCGATTCCATCATCAGCACAGCAGGTTTAGGACAAAGGAAAGTGGCCATTGCAGGGTGAGGGGCCTTCAGGTGAGCAGGATTTCATTCTCATTGAGGGTGATGATAAAAATGTGGGCCCACAAAAGACAAATCTCAAGGAAATCATCCAAGAGTAGCAAGCAGACATCAATTCCTTGTCCCTTAACTTGGAGAGAGCTAAGTGGATTATAAAGCACCTAGAGCAAAGAAATAAGAAACTTGAAGGTCAGCAAGTGATTATGGAGTTGCAAAACATTCGGGAGAATCACCAAGCTACCCAAATGAGGAGGGTGGAATTCACTTCACTTGAGCAAGAGATCAATGCCGATCAGGAGTCTTGGCTTGAAAGAGTCAATATCCACTTAGAGAGGTTGTTGGAGAAGGCCAACAAGGAGAAGACAATGTTGAGACATATGGAATATCATTACATGGCAAGAAACAAAGTTTGTAAGGCGAGAAGTAGGAGCTTAAAGGTAAAATTGAAGAGGGCATCAAAAAGGCAAAAGGAGCATGATCAACTTCATATATTTCCTGAGGCTTCCTTGGCCCAACACAATGCTTGATGGAGAAGACTCAGCCCAAATTTCAAAAAAATTGGGGCATTTTTTGCATTTTTGGATTTTGTTGCTCAAAAAATAGGATTTGGCATGGAAAAATATGCTTGCCTACTAATGGCCAAGAAATTTGGACAGATTTTGAGCCCTCAAAAAGGTCAAAAACACTCAAACAATGACCTTACTGCCCCTATTTTGACACATAATAAGCAGCGTTAGGAGAATTGAATTTTGGAGAGGCAAATGGAGGCCAAATTGAAAAAATTCCACTTGGGTTGGAAATTAGATAGGCTGACCTTTCCACCAAGCACACTTGGAGCGAATTTTGACACCAAGAGGGCCTCCAAAAGTGGGTCCAAACAGGCACTATGCATAGAGAATCAGGGGTGGCGCATAATGGAAATTTGGCCTAGTTTGACCAGGAATGCTCTGTTTTTCGCCTAACTTTTGCCAATTTGACTTTTTCATATTCTTAATGTCAAATTTGTGATGTAATTTCATGTACATTGATGGATCATGATGTAAATATGTCAAATTTTCACTAATGAAGGTAGATTCATCTGTTAAAAAGTTGTTTGAAATTGAATGAATCAGTTCCCTTGTTTCTAGATGCTTACTGTTCCACTGCCTAATTTCTAGTTCTCAGTTTAGAATTAGTTGGCACAGCTCCTAAAAATGTGAGCTCAACCCCTAGAGGCTAGGATGAGCTATGGTTTGTTTATATTATGTTTTTGTTCAGTCATTATCATGGTTGGACTCTTGGAAAAGTAAGGGGCTTCATTGTACACTCATATGAGCATTTTGGCTAAGGAATTGAGACTAGGGTTTGCTGCACACTTTGGGATCCCTATGGCATGTTGTTTGGTACAGTGCTTTCTTATGTATTTGTGAGTTTACTTATGTGTTATGTATGTCATTTTATATCTTATTTATTCTCAGCTAAATCAAACAAGAGTGAAAGTAGAATCCATTGAAATTGCAGTGCTCTACTTGAGGTCTACTTTAGTTCCTTGATGTTTTCAACTATTTGGAGAGGATCCATTGCTTCTCTTGCCCTCTTCAACTCCTCCTCTATCTAATCCATCCATCCCATTTGATTTAGAGTGCCAAATTTAGTTGCCTACCTTGCCCCATTGAGATCTCTGCAAGATTGAGCCTCATTCCCTGCACCCAAGATCTGCCTTTCCATTAGAGTCCACAAAAGCATTATTTTATTCAATCAAACTCTTTACACATATACCTAGCCTAAGATCAGTAGTTATATCAGTCATTTCAAGCCTTTAGTCATCATATTTTGTTGAGATTGACCTGGAGAGAGCCCTGTCTCGACCTAGTAGGGCTAGCTACTAGGTTAAACGTGGTTTGATGTTAGTCCCGGATCATGCCTTTCTCAGCTTGAGGTAAATCTAGGCACTAACATGTCGCATTGATGTGATCATACCATTTGCAAATACTCAGGAAAAATCATCTCATGTGTAGTCTGAAGCCGACAAGGCAAACAAATTCATTGACCACATTCAGCACATATGTCGACAACTCCATGACATTCTAGAGAAATAAAATTCCAAGTACAAGTAGCAACATGATCAAAATCAGGTGCTACACAGCTTTCCCGTGGGTGACAAAGTCTACGTGCATTTGCAGAAGGAATCCCTTACTGGAGCCTATCGGAAACTCAGACCACTCCAATATGGTCCTTACACCATTACCAAGGTTGTGGGAGACAATCAATTTGAGCTCATCATTCTCCCATGCCTTGTCCTACAACCATTGTTCAATGTGGACCACCTTCGACCATTATTCCCACTGTTGCTAGACATATCAGACATTGCATAACAAATCACACCTACAAATTTAAATCTTGACTCCATGGAACAAGGCACAACTGATTGGATCATGGACACATAGATCAAGAACACCTAACAACAAAGAGTCCAAATATATTGTTTTGTCAAAGTAGGTCAACTCCTTCACCAGGGCAAGTGGCTCACCAGGGGCCAAG
>APFE030627565.1:90119-111411 GCA_000404065.3 Pinus taeda
GATCCATGTGGATATTAGTAGCCACCTACCTATTCCACTTGGACCCCCACCATTATTTCTTTCAGTTTTTCAATTTCCTTAATTGTAGCACAATTTACTATTTTTGGTAGTGTTTTCATGTCCTGAACTTCCGGAGCTATTTTAAGACCATGAATGGTGTTTTTTAGGAAAATAACTAATGGTGTATATTAAAAATAAACTTGGTTTTTACTATCATTATTTGTATTCCTCAAATAGATATTTCTAATGAGGTATCATATGCATAAAATGAAGATCGTATGCCAAAGTTATGACCCCGGGAAGTTGATGTACCAATTTACCCCAATAGGGCCCATAATTTGCCATTTCATCTCCTAGGGTTATGTTTCTTGATGTTTGGGGTTTTCCATTACTTCTGAATAATAAATAGGCCCTCAAGCCTCATTGTAACATAGTTCAGAGGCATGTAGCTGCCACATCTCTTTTCAGAGATAAGCTACCATCGCCCGAGGTAGTCTTATTTCCATTTTGTTTGTAAGCATATTTCAGTATTTGACATTAATGAAATGAAGTATTATTTCTACTGCATCTTTGTGTTTATGGTTATATTTGTAATTTTTCACATTCCTGTTTAAATTCGTATCAGGCCTCCTACTCTAAATGTTGTGAGGTCTAATTGGGACTTCACATCGGGGACACCCCTTTAGTTGGTTGTTTTCTAGCACCATCAATAGTTGGCACTAGAAGGAGGGCCAGATGACAAGTTTTTCCATTTGAGTCTATTTTGAATCTCTCATCTTAAATGGCTCTTTCTCACATCATAATCACAAAATATTTTTCTAATCTATCCCCTAGTAAATGTTTCATTTTCATGGAAAAGTTTCATGACTTGTGTTAATTAAGTTTTGATGGTGAGGGTTATACATTCATAACCAAACATACATCCGATATTCTTGGTTTTTGTAAATCTAATGGAATTGATGATAAATATGTTGTTTCTATATTATTCACCATCACTCTTGAAGGTTGAATTAATAACCGGTGTCAAACTCTAAGATCTTCTTTCGTTCATTTACTTGATTAATTTCTCAAGGAGCTTCATCAAGCCAATGATAGGTAAGATTATTGAGATGAATGTAATATGATTGGTCTTCTCAGGATGAAATCTTGTGAATATGTAGAGGGTTTTCTTAGTCATTTTTTTCACCTTTTATATGAATTTCCCAAGCGAGTGATTGATTTTGATTTTATTAGTGAAACATTTCATAACTTGATTATTCTCTCCTTGAAATATTTTGAATCGAACCCCTAGATGATGTTGCTCTTGTGACTTATGTTGATCGTGAGACAACCAAAATTTGTGAGGAGGAACCTACTATTTCGTTTGTTCCTTGTCTTCCACATTTTATAATACCAATATGGGTGCCTCCTGGTAATGATTTAAAGTTGGGAAATCTGAAAGTCAAATTGCTAATCCATACATTCAACCTTCACCCTTTTCCCATGATTTAGATCCTATCGATGATAAGTTGGAATGGTTTAGAAATTACAGAGAACGACCTCTACCATCTATATTTCATGATTCCTTATTTCATTACCCGCTTGGTCAACCTACTTTAATTTTTAATGATGTTCAACCTATTGTTCCAAGCAGTAATCAAGAACAAGGTAGTTGCATTTCAGAGGTAGCAAAGAAAATTGTTGAAGATATGCTTCATATTTATTTCCTTTTTTAGGATGACAATCTTACCTTCTCAGTGAGTCATGCATTGCATTATCTTGATAACTTGTCAAATTATTTCGAATTATTCATTTAATATGAGAATTTGGAAAACCATCACCATCACATCCCTGTTTCCATTAACACATGTGGTGATTGATATCCAAGTACATCAAATGATATATTTCCTTTTCCTAAGGACTTGGATTTGTATGATATTGATTCAAAATATTCTTCTCATAGTTTGTAATCTTCATTTATGCGACATGATTCTCTTTCATTTAAGAATGATTATGAAATTCCTTCAAGACATGCATATTCAAATATCAATTATGAAGAAACAAGTTTCCAGGCTTTTGAATATTTGTTGTACATTGTTGAAGAAAATCAAGATCAATTAGAATATTGCATTAGTATGTCTGTCTTTGATCATTATGATGATGAAGATAATATCGTGGAACATAACATGCATGTTGATATGTTATTTTTAGAAGCTCACTCTGATTTTACAACTCGTGTTTCTCCGCTTGATTCCTTTCATATTTCCTCATCTTTAAAACACTATTCATTGTAACAAGACATGTGTGATAAGTTTAGTATACCAACAATCTCTCTAAATTATTTAGATCTTCATCCGATTAGACATAGTTGAAATCAGGTACATGATGGTGTGGTCTTACAATTAGAGGATGAAAAGTATGAATCTATTATTCATGATTTATTGAATTGTAAATATTTCATATGTCAAGAGGAAGATGTTACAATTGTAAATGATCAAGGGAGTTTTCCGATTGATGCATCTCAATTTTCCATCCATCAAGAATTTGATATGTTTAATCTTGAGTTTGATCAAACTAGTGGCATTAAAAGTATTTTCATTGATACATTTGATGATAGTGGTGCATATCTTCTTGTTGATTTTTCTAAGCAGCCCAAATTCGATGATCCACCGTTAGAAAGTTCAGAGACTTGTTAGGAAGTCAAATCACTTTAGCCCCTGCTGATGGTTATGCCAGGTTCTCGTAATCCCATTAACATCTTCCAAATAAGTTGGATCCAAATTTTCACACATAATCATTTCCTTAGAATTTATACACTAGAGGTGAGCTCATTCTTGAAGGAATTTCAGCATTTTCAACTCAATTTTATAAATCCTAAAGATATTTTTTTTTATCAGATGGAAGATTTTTGTTTGGGTAATATTTCATCATCTGAATCCCTTATGCCACACTCAGGATTGGGGAGAAAATAGTTCATGAATCCCCATAGTTTCAAAGCCTTTCATTCTACTTATCAAGATAAATATCATTCTGGGTCGAAGAATTTACATTTTTCAAATACTTTTGAGATCGGTCACCTTCCTATCACTTTTTTGTATGTCTGAGATCTTATCATATTTTTTGCACAATCTCTCTTGTTGAGTGATGGTAAATGCTTGAATAATTTTGTGAATCAAGACCCTTGCGTCGATATGAATACCTGATTTGACTTGATCCTTGTTTCCAATATTTCACCAACTTGGTATCTCAATTGGTTTCCTGAATTTTTGATGTCAGTGATTGTTTTAAATGTCTTAATATTTCAAATTGATGACATGGTATCTAATTAGATACTAGGAGAAGAAATGGATAATTGATGATCTTATAGTCACCAATCTGATTATCATGTTGGTTCTAACAACTATCTTTGAGTCAATCACTATCCCATTAGCATATCTGATGATAGTTGTCCTACCTTTATTGATCTTGTTGAACCCAATGTTCTTCATGGTCAATCATTTCACTGCTCATATGCTTGTCCGATAGATGAGACACATCAGTGTGAGATGATGGTTATGCCAGGTTCTCACCATCTTGAAAAAGTTTCTGGATGAGATCATATTGAATTCTCTTCAAAATATTCCCTTTACACTTCAAATGTGTTAGTTGAAAATTCATTTTATCATAAGTATCATGGTTTTCCAAATTGATTATTCTAAATATGATGATCCAATTGTCGAATGGTTAGAGAAATATTACAGTGCAAGCTTTGTCGCAAATAGTAAGTTTTGATCTTTTTTGATGTTTGCAAAAACTGAAAACATGAATGGATGTACTTCTATGAGCAGCCTTCAAGGTTTGTATGATCATCCTTTCAGGAAACGAGGTAAAGCTTGAAACTTATTAAAGCTGGTAAGTATATCACATATTTATGTTGATAAATGAAACCTTCAATTCATCATACAGGTTTGTCAGGTTGTAGTCTTTTCTTTTGCATAATGCATTATACTACTTTTAATTATTTATATTGGTGTGATTGCAAGTTGGGAGTGGCTATGGTGGCTACATTGGAAATTCCATTATAGTTAGCCTTGACCCTCTAGCTAGTTAGGTTAGGAGTAGGTTTAGTTGCATGCTATTTTTTCGTGCACAATCATCCCATAATTGCTTTCCATTCAGTCTTTGCATTTTCTTTGTCCTCTCATTCTATCTCACATGTTTCTTTAGTGCAGTCCTACATTTGTTTTCTCTTTTGATATTGTTTCATTGTTTTATTATGCCTTATCTTGTATTTATTGTTTAATAAAAATTTACGTGAAACCACTCTTGCTTGACTCAAAAGATAAAGTGGTAAAACTTGAAAAGGGAAATTGTGACGACAAAAAATGATTTCATTATTGGTTATCCTATTCTATATCTTGGGTTTATATATATTTAAATTAAATCGTGTTTGAATGGAAAATATGATCCATTCAAATTAAAATCCTTTAGTTGAACCAAAAATCTTGTATCTATTTTTGGATATTCATTACTTAACTCGATGTTTTAATTAAATGGTTTTCTTCTTGCCATTCCAATCGAGTAGAAGAAGGGGAGGGGAAAATAAATTATGAGAAAACCAATATTAGAGCTATATATAACCTTCTCTGAAGGAACATCCTCTTATAATCTCAATAATTTGGGATCCCTCTTCCACCCCATCAAATAGTAAGTGCCAAAGCATAGTCCACATAGTCCTATACATAAAATAAATAAAGTGTGAAAGAAGAGAAAGGATTCATGCACAAGGAGGTGAAGAAAGCAGCTCCGCCTCTATATTATCCAAGCTCATTGATAGCAGAGAAATGCTTATGTCCCTAAAGTGACTCCATTACCAGGGTACTGTTAAGGCCTCCTAGTAGCGGAGGAACACCAAAGATGCAAACTAAGAATCTCATTATCTTGAACTCACAATTTTATATTACTCCTTCTCCTCAATCAAAACCGTTGTGATTTGGAAAGGTTTGTGAATGTGTTTAGAAGAGAAAATGAGTAGAGGAGACTATGTCCATAACAAGGTCAAATTGGGAAGCCAAGGTAATCCATGCAGTGAATTAATACTTATTGAAAGAATGAGGCCTTAAACTTGAGGATAAAACTTGAGCAACGAAGTTGGAGTTGTACAAGTGTGTCACTAAGTGTTGACGTTTCAATCAACAAAGTTATTTTTTTTCCTACACGTGAATTATGGTGCTTAATGAGGATCTAGCGATTTATTTGTTTCATGATCAATAACATTATGCTAATTTTTAAAGTCTTCTTCTCTGTTTCTGAACGTTAAGTTCACTTGCATACACATGTTCAGTTAGTACAAGTTCATGAGCACATTCTTCTACACAAGATTAAATAGGCATAATGCATTCCATCAAGTCAATACTTGTATAATATTCAATCTATGACAATAGTCACTGGGCACTTTCAATTGCCAATATCTCACTTTTGGTTGTGATTGTACTTCTATTTCAGTGATTTTTGCCAATTGTCAGTTCGGCGCACCTTTGCTTTTGCAAGTGTTGCTTTCATGATTATGGCTGTCACTTTTTATTTTTTTCACATCAATAAGGGTCACTTTCATGTTATATTCACTATGACATGTGTCTCTTTCAATGTAGTTTTCATTTTTCAAGTGTTGTTTACACTTTTCTTTTACCATCGCAAATGTTGTCTTTAGGCATGGGAAGTGTTACATATTGCATAAGCGTAGTTATCGTTCATTTCAAGGGGTAAATTTGGTTTCAATGAGACTTGTTTACCATATAGAAATGTGTTACACTCATTCCCAAAGTTTATTCTCATTGTATCACAAGTGTTGCCACTATCGTCATAAAGTGTATCATAAGTGTGGCACATGGAGGAAGTTGTTGTAATGTTGTCGCATTGAGGGGATTATGGTGTTCATGTATTCCGAGTGATCAATGTTGTGTTGTCCATTGTTATGAGTGTGTGTGAACATGTTCAAGTATTTTTCTTGTTGACTTTGACCACATTGATACCGCACTTAGAAAAATTTATAAAAATTCCTGCATGAGCAGCAGTCCATCAGTAATCCCTCCTGAATTGTGCATTGCGTAGTCTCATCCCTCAAGCTCAACCTTTGCCTCTTGGAACTATGAAATGGATAGTTCCTACCTTCCTAAACTACATTCTGTATAATCTCAATGCTCAATCCTAACTCCTTAAGCTCTAGAATTTCACAGACCAACCTACTATTCAACTCCTTCTACACCCTACACAGTCTCAATCCACAAGACTTTAGTCTGAATACTTGAACTATGAGACTGTGTTGGCCCTAGGCCTCTCTCCCTCCAGAGTTACACAGTGGGAAACTTCAAGACTTAATATTTCCTCCTTGAGCCCCTCAACCGTGCATATATCAAATCCTGGCCTTCCTGAATGGTGCACTTCACAATCTCAAGCCTCAGTCTTGGCCCCTACCTCTTGAGCTGCACAACTACACAATACTTCAACCAACCTGTCAGCCCAACACATAGTTTGAGATCAGACTGTGATTGTCATGAAGCATGATAAATTAGGAGTTTTTAGGCTCATGTCATCTTGCAATGAGGTTATTTTAGTTGCAAGTATTATATATTGTTATGAGAGGATGATGATAAATGACACCTTGCTAGAAGACACCTTTGTGGCTGCAAAGACAAAGTTGATAATTGAAGAGAAGATGAAGAGACACTAGTTTCCAACATAAGATAAAATATCATGATCAAATGAAGACTCCATATAAATCAACCACTTGGAGGATGAATGCAAAGAACATGCAAGATCCATCATGAATATGGAAAGAAAGAAACAAAAGGAGAAACTCAACAATGCCACATCATCATGAAGTTCCATGTCATTATTATTAGGAGTCATCTCAAGAGTCAAATGTGTCATAGTGTCTTGTCACATCATTTGTGGAATTTAATTATGTAATTCTCCAAAATGAGAAAATGTAAAATATGTGGAAGAACAAGGGTCCCACATGGAATATGAAGAGTCACTATTGAGTTCTAAAGTATTATAGAAGCTCAAAGTTCATGTAAGAATTCAAAAAGTCATTGTAGAAGCTCAAGAGTCATGAGGGAGGTGAGGATTCACCTCATTTGTTATAAGTGCACCCTCATTACTCAAGCAATGGGGATTTTGGGACTTGAAATTTCACCTTGGGTTCTCTAGCATTGACATAGGATAGAAGATCTTTCTTTGAAGAAGAAAGTGATGAATTAATGTTCCACTATTGGGGCTAGTGTGGAAGCCTTGTACTTGTATTATTGGCACTCCCATTTAATATATGAAGCTTGATGAGACAACACATTTTCATGCATGTATCGTAAATATAGTAAGACTATTGTTTATATGTTTATGGTGTATGCTTTGGTCACATGTACTAAGGAAATTTAACTATTTCGGTGGCTTTGGTACTTATCATGTTGAAGGTATGTTATATTTGATTTTATGATTGAAGTTATCTTGTGAGCTAATTTTCTCACTAACTTGTGATCCTCTTATGCCATTTTTTGTCTCTTTTAGGATAGTTTTATTACTTTTCCTGTGGAGGATCACTCTATTTCTCCCTCTCATGAAATTACTTTGTATACATCGCATTTGTGTGACTCATAGTGTCAGCTGGCTTGTTTCAATGAATGCTTGTATAATCGTTTATGTTAATAATCACATCCAAGGAAAATCCTTAAGAAAAACAATAGCCAACCGTATTTATGGTTGGGGATCCTACTCTAAATGGTTTGAGGTATAATTGGGACTTCACATCTGGGAGACCCCTTTGGTTGACATATTCCAAGATTGTCAACAGCTGGCACTAGAAGGAGGGCCATATGAAAATATGTGCCCGTTAAGTTTTTTTTGAATCTCTCATATTAAATGGATCTTTCCCAAATCATAATCCCAAAATTTGTTTCTAACCTATCCCCTAGTAAACTTTTCATCTTTACATAACAGTTTCATGAATTGTATCAATTCAGGTTTGATGGTGAGGGTTGTAACTTCATAGCCAAACATGTACCTGATTTTCTTGGTTTTTTCAAATCTAATGAAATTGATGATGAATATATTTTTTTGTATATTATTCACCCTCACTCTTTAATGTTGAGTTAATAAGTGGCATGAAAATCTACCATATGATTCCATTCATTCACTCGATCAATTTCTTAAGGAGCTTCATCAATCCTTTGACAAATATAATTATCAAGATGTATGTAATAGGATGGATCTGCAGATGATGAAATTTGGTGAATCTATAGAGGATTTTCTTAATCAATTTTTTCACCTTTTCTATGAATTTCCCAAGGGAGTGATTGATTCGAATTTTATCAGTTAAAAGATTTAGATCTTGATTCTTCTCTCCTTGAAATAATTTTAATCTAAACCCCCTGATGATGTTGCTCGTCCAACTTATGTTGATCATTAGACACCCAAAATTTGTGAGAAGGAACCTAGTATTTTGTTTGTTCCTTGTCCTAATCGTTTTCCAATACCAATCTGGGTGCCTCTTGGTGATAATGTTAAATTTGGGAAATATGAAAATCAAATTGCTAACAAATCCATTCAAACTTCACCCTTTTCCCATGATTCAAATCTTATTGACGAGAACATGGAATGGTTTAGCAATTACATGGAACAACCTCTACCATCTACATTTCACAATTCCTTGTTTCATGATCCACTTAATCAACATACTTCAGCTTTTAATGATATTCAACCTGTTGTTTCAACTAGTAATAAAGAAAAGGGTAGTTCCATTTCATAGGTAGAGGAGAAAAGTGTTGAATATATTATTCATATTTATTTCCTATTTTAGGATGACAATCTCACATTCTCAACTGATCATGCCTCATGTAATATTTATAACTTGTCAAACAATTTCAAATTCTTCATTCAAGTTGAGAATTTGGACAACCATCACCATGACATCCATGTTTCCATTAACAGCTGTGGTGATGGATATCCAGCTACATTGAATGATATATTTCCTTTTCTTGAGGACATGGATTTGTAGGGTATCAATTCAGAATTTGCTTCTCATAATTTGAAATCTTCATTTATGCGACTGGATTCTCTTTCGTTTCAGAATTATTTGGAAATTTCTTCAAGACATGCATCTCCAATTATAAAATCTAAACAAACAAGTTGTTGGGATTTTGAATCTTTGGTATACCTTATTGAACAAAAACAAGATCAATAAAAGTGTTGCATTGGTATGCCAATCTTTGATCATTATGATGATGAAGATAATATCATGGAACATAGGATGCATGATGATATGTTGTTTTTAAAAGCTCAATCTGATTTTACAACTGTTGTTTCTCCACCCAAGTCTTTTCATCTTTCCTCACCTTTAGCACACCACTCATTGTACCCAAACACATGTTATAAGTTTATTATAGTAGTAGCATCTCTAAATCCTTTATATCTTCATCTGGATGGACATGGTTGAAATCAAGTACAATATGGTGTGGTATTACAATTAGAGGTTGAAAAGTATGTATCTATTATTAATGATTTATTCAATTATAAATATTTCACATGCTAGGAGGAAGATGTTACAATTCTAAATGATCAAGGGAGTTTTCTGACCGATGCATCTCAATTTTCTATCCATCAAGACTTTTATATGTTTAATTTGGAGGATGATCAAACTAGTGGCATTAACAATATTTTCATTGATACATCTGATGAGAATGGTGCATATATTGTTGTGAACTTTTCTAGGCCACCCAAATTCAATGATACACCATCAAAACATTTAGAGACTTTTGAGGAAGTCGAGGTACTTCAGCCCCTATTGATGGTTATGCCAGGTTCTCACAATCCCATTAAGATATTCGAACTACATTAGATCCAGATTTTCATGCGTAATTATTTCCTTATGAATTATCCACTGGAAGTGAGATCATTCTTTAAGTACTTTCAACATTTTCAACTGAATTCTATAAACCCTCAAGATAGAGTTTTAAATGAGATGGAAGGTTATTTTTTTGTTAATATTTCATCATGTGAATCTCTTGTATCGCACATAGGATTGGGGATCACATATTTCATGAATCTCCATAGTTTCAAATCCCTTCATTCTAATTATCAAGATTAAGATCATTATGGGTTGAATTATTTCTCTTTGTCAAACACTTCTAGTATCGGTCACCTTCCTATTAATTTTTTGCATGTCATGGATCTTATCATATTTTTCACAGAATATCTCTTCTTGAGTGATGGTAAATGCTTAGGTAATTCTATGAGTCAATACCCTTGTGTTGATATGAATACCTAGTTCAACTTGATCCTTGCTTCCAATCTTTCACTAGCCTGGCATCCCAATTGGTTTCCTGAATTTGTGATGTCAGTGATTGTTTTAAATTCCTTAAATATTTCAAATTGTTGGCATTGTGACTAATCATATAAAAAGGGAACAAATGGATAATTGAGAATCTTATAGTTACTAATATGATCATGATTCTTGCTCTAACAACTACCTCTCAATCAAGCATTGTCCCATTACCATATATGACGATAGTTTTCTTACCTTTATTGAATTTTTTGAACACAGTGATCTTCATGGTTCATCATTTCACTGCTTAGATGCTTGTTGAATAGTTCAGACATTTCAACGGGAGCGAATGGATATGTCAGGTTCTCACCATCTTAACAAAGTTTCTAGACGAGATCAAATTGAATTCCCTTCAAAATATTCTCTTTGCAATTCGAATGTGTTAGTAGAAAATTCATTTTCTCATAAGAATTATGGTTTTCAAAATGATTGTTCCAAATATCATTATCCAATTTCTAAATGGTTAGGAAATCATACATCACAAGCTCCATCACAAATAGTATGTTTCGTTCTTTTCTAATGTTTGCAAAAATTCAAAAGACATGAGTGAATGTACTTTTGCAAGAAGACTTTAAGGTTTGTATGATTTTCATTTAAAGCAATAAGGTAAATCTCAAAACTCATTAAAGATAGTAAATATGGAAAATCTTTGTGTTGATAAGCAAGACCTTCGATTCATTATGCAGGTTTGTCAAGTTGTAGTCTTTTCTTTTGCATAATGCTTTATATCGATTTTAATTGCTTATATCTTTGTGATTGCAAGTTGGGAGCCGTTATGGTGGTTCCATTGGAAATTCCATTATACTTAGCCCTAACCTTCTAGCTTGTTAGGTTAGGAGTAGGATTAGTTTCATGTTAGTTTCACTTGCATAATCATCCCACACTTTCTTTCCATCAAGTATATGCATTTGTTTTGTCCTATCATTTTGTGTCGCATGTTGCTTTATTCCAGTCCTGCATTTATTTTCTCTTTTGATCTCATTTTGATGTTTTATTATGCCTTATCTTGTCTTTATTTTTTAATAAAACTTGTCAGGAAACCGCTCTTGCTTGGATTAAATGACGTCGTGAAAAAATTTGAAAAGGGAAATTCTGACAACAAACAATGCTTGCTTTATCTATTATCCTCTTCTCTACATTGAGTTTAAATATCTTTAAAGGAAATGATGTTTGATTGGAAAACAAAATCCAATCTAATGAAAAGCCTTTGGTCGAACCACAATGCTCATATTTATTTTAGGATCTTCATTCCTAGATTCGGGGTTGTAATTAAATGGTGTTCTTCTTGCTACTCCAATCGTGTAGAAGAAGGGAAGGGGAAAACCAATAGTGAGAAAACCAATATCTAAGGTATACATAACCTTCCTTGAAGGAGCAACCTGTTATGCTCTCAATAAGTTGGGACCCCTCTTCCACTAGATGAAGTAATAAGTGTTGAAGCATAGTCCTATAAATAAAATAAATAAAGCATAAAGTGTGAAAGAAGAGAAATGCTTCCTACACAGGGAGGTGAAGCAAGCAACTCCGTCAGGGTACTATCTAAGATTCTTGGCAGTGGAGCAATGTTTGTGTCCCTAAAGTGGCTTTGTCAGGTTATTGTCCATGCATTCTGGTAGCAATGCAACACTAAAGATTAAAACTAAGACTTTGATTATCTAAAACTCGCAATTTTATATTACCATTCTCCTTAATTGAAACAATTGGGATTTTCAAAGCTTTATGAATGTGTTTAGATGATAAAAGGAGTAGAGGGGACTATATCCATAACCAAGTCAAATGGGGAATCCAAGGTAATCTATGTGGTGAATCAATACTTCTTGAAATACTGAGGCCTTCAACTTAAGGATAAAATTTAAATAGAGAAGTTGGAGTTCTAGTAGTGCGTCGCTAAGTGTTGAAGCTAAGATTAACACACCCCAAAATTTTGCCTACACATAAATTTTGGAGCCTACTGAGGATATAACGATCTATTTACCTCATGATCAATGAATTTTATGCTAATTCTTTAAGTCTTCTACTCAATTTCTAAGTGTCAAAGTCACTTGCATAGATATGTTCACTCCATAACAAGTTCATGAGTTCAATATTTTGAAGAAGCTTGAACATGCATAGTGTAGTCCATCAAGAAAATGTTTCTGTAATGTTGAACCCATGGCTACAATCAACACACATTTTTAATTGATAGTATCTCACTTTCAGTTGCGATTGTACTTCTATTTCGGTGAGTTGTTCCAACTATCATTTATGCACACTTCACTTTTGCAAGTGTTACTTTCATGATTATGATTGTCGATTTCACTTATTTTCACTTTAGTAATTGTCACTTTCATGTTATCTTCACTCTGGCATGTGTCACTTTCAATATTGTTCACATTTTGTAAGTGTCATTTTCACTTTTCTCTTACCATCACAATTGTCTTATTTTGGCATGGGAAGTATCAAATATTGCATATGTGTAAATCTGGTTCATTTCAAGGGGTAACTTTGGTGCCAATGAGTATTTTTTGTCATATAGACATGTGTGACACTCATTCCCAATGTTTTGTGGTCTGTCCTACAAGTGTCATCACCATCGTCAAAAAGTGTGTCTTAAGTGTCGCACTTGGAAAAGGTTATTGTATTGATGTTGCATGGAGGGGATTATATTGTTCATGTGTTCTAAGTGATAAATGTTGTGTCGTCAATTTTTTTGAGTGTGTGTGTTGGGTTAATTTACTATGTAAATTAACACAAGTATTTAATTATCAATATGTGCTTGTAAGCTTGGAAGCATGTCCAAAGTATATGGATTTTAGTTGTAGTCAATTTTGGAAGATGAAATATAAAGATTGGAGGAAATGCATATTAAAAATATAAAATCTAATTAAGTAATTCTGATTTACTTATGTAATATGTGTGGGACGAGGCTCCTAACTTAGGAGAACCAAGTTCTCCTCTCCTACAATATTACTTCCATGAAGATAAATCCAAAATTACTAATTAAAAAACATTTATGATGTAGAACATGTAAGAGAAGAGGCCCCTAACTAAGGAGATCCAGGTTGTCCTTCTTCACACTCATATTTTATCATTGTCACCATTGCTTTAAAAACAACTTTAAACAAGGAAAAGATGATGAATTTCAATTGAAGTTCCTGATCAAATAAAAGGAGAATTTAACTTAAATTCTTGTTTGTCCCTTCATATGCAGAATTAAACCAATATTAATCCAACAATCATAATAAATCTTTACACATTTAAATACATCTGAAGCAAAAACTAGTTTATGAAAATTTATGCTAAATTAACGAAGAAGTGCACTTGGCTTGGTGTGGGGGCCCTCCACCCTTGCCTTGCACACTTGAAGAAACCTCATCTACAACAACTTCAGTCAATCACAAGCATGGACAACAAATGAAAATGAAACAGGTTCTTCAATTAACTTTCAGTCTTCAAAGAGTATCAATATCAGATTATACAAATTCTATCATGTACAAGCCTTCAATGGTCTTGGCTTAAATACAGAAATAATAAATAAACTTGACTAAAATATCTCTAACAATCATATCTATCCTAATCCCATATGTCTTGGTCGAATCTATCCATTCAGATACACAAAATTTGGAAAACCCCAAAAAATAGTAAATTAAACCTATTTCCTGAAAGAGAGGTCATGTTTGACCAGCGTTGACCGGGCTTGTTTTAGCTCGGTTTGACCAAACCAATAGGTACACATCCATCCTTGGTTCCCAATATTTCCACATATATGCTCAATTTGTGCCTAGGTGTCTTGCATGTATGACTTCAGTGGAGCCATTACACGAATTTTCAGTTCTATCCAAAAATATACTTAAAACCCAATTTCTGCAAAAATATCTAAAAATTGAACAACATAATTTATATATTATTGATTTGAGGCTTCTGTGATTTGAGATTGTGGTTTTATTTTCCAGAGTTCTTGCATTCATGTTTTTTGAATTGACGTTTCGAACCATTCTCTGTAGTTAAACATCAGGAAAGATCCATGAGTGAATAAGTTAGAAATTGGAAGCGTCAATAAATAAAGGTAAGGGTTGTGATGGGGATGAATGACAGTCGACAAATTTTGAAAGATTAACAATTCAATTCAGATTTAGTTTAATTAACTAATCATTTTAATCCAATATTAATTTTATTTTCAGTTTTTTCTTTTATTTTAATTTTAAATATTTTCTTAATAATAATAATCTAATATATAATAATAATAATATTTTTATGAGTTTTTTTGAATCTTTCTTAGAATCTGTTTTTTTTAAATAATTATTGACGAATATATTTTTTTAAATATTTGTTAAGAGTTTCCTTATTTTATCATTGATTATATTAATTACATTTAACTAAATAATTTTAATTGATGAAACTTGTTAAATTTGTTAGATTTATTAAAATTAAAGTATTGTAGTCGTTAATTTAATTTTTTTTGTTTTATTTATTTTTGTTTTTTTTAATATTAAATTTAAAATTAAAGTACTATAATCGTTAATTTTAAAAGAAATATTCTATTTAATTTTATTTTAATTAATGATATTCCTATTAATAATAACGTTTTTCAAAAGTGAATGTTTTGCAAAAAGAAATTTTTTCATTATGAATTATGTTATTAAATTTTGTTTTTTAAAATGAAAATTATAAACATTTTTATTTTTATTTGAATTTAGGATTAAGTCTAGTTAAAAAGGAACTATAAATTTTGTTTGTTTATATTATTTGTATTTATTATATTAATTTTATTAGAATATCTAATAATTTAATATAAATTTTAGAGATGCTGAATCTAAATCCTAAAAGGATAACATTTGAAAGGTCCGAACAGGTGATAAGAGGGCAGGGAACAACTAGGATAAAATGGAGTCAGAGGTTAGAGTGAGGATCTAGTTATTACTTGTTTTCCAATCCTCCTTGCGGTTAAGGTTGTTAGGGTGATTTCCTATTTCTATAGCTTCCCGAAATTTCCTATGGTGATAATGGTCAATTTTGGCTACTACACACGAGTTTTCGATGCAAATATGATGTTTGGTTTTAGTGGATTGTTCTACCAAAGCTAAAGTTTTGGAATGGTTCTGCTTGATGTCAGCGACATGTTCTTGAATCTTGGTTAGGATCGATTGACAAGTTTCACCAATGTAGGTTTTTCGATAAGAACATGGAACCAAATAAACCCCTTTGCAACACTTAGGATCAATGGGTTCTTTTACCAATTTTAGGCATCTGTTAATGGTATTCATAGTTTTGAAGGTGGTTTTTATACTGTTCTTCTTTAAAATATGAGCAATTTTATCAGTGGTACCCAATATATAGGGGAGGTGAACCTTACCAACATGATCATCCATAGCTTGTTTGTTTTCAGAATTTTCCACCTTTTTGAAAGCTTTGATTCCTTGGTGTCTTTTATATCCATTTTTTTCAAAAACCCACATAAGATGGTTCATTTCGTGTTCAAAATGATAATGATTAGAGACGCGAACAACCCTAGTTTCTAGAGTGTTGAGAACCCCAAGTTTGCATCTTCGATCATGATCATTTTGAACAAGAAAAGAACCATCTTATAGTGGTTTTTAAAAAGGATGGATATAAAAGACACCAAGGAATCAAATCTTTCAAAAAGATGGAAAACCCTAAAAACAAACAACCTTTGGATAATCATGCTGGTAAGGTTCACGTCCCCTATATATTGGGTACCATTGATAAAATTGCTCATATTTTGAAGAAGAACAATATAAAAATCACCTTCAAACCTATGAATACAATTAGCAAATGCCTAAAATCGGTAAAAGATCCCATTGACCCTATGTGTCACAAAGGGGTTTATTCGGTTCCATGTTCTTGTGGCAAAACCTACATTGGCGAAATTGGTCGATCGATCGTAACGGGGATCTAAGAACATGTTGCTGACATAAATCATAACCGTTCCAAAACCTCAGCTTTGGCAGAATACTCCATGAAAACCAAACATCATATTTGCATCGAAAACTTGTGTGTAGTAGCCAAAATTGACCATTATCACCATAGGAAATTTTGAGAAGCTATAGAAATAGGAAAACACCCTAAAAACCTTAACCACAATGAGGGTTGGAAAATAAGTGATAACTGGATCCCCACTCTAACCTTTGACTCCACCTTATACTAGATGTTCCCTGCCCTCTTATCATTTGTTTGGATCTTTCAAATATTCTCCTTTTAGAATTTAGATTCACTCGCTCTGGAATTTATATTAAATTATTAGAATATTCTAAAAACAAAATTAATAAAATAATAATACAAATAATATAAACAAACAACAAGTTTATAATCATTACTTTTTAACTAAGACTTTAATCACGAGATTCAAATAAAATTAAAAAGTTTTTAGTTTTAATTTTAAAAACCAATTTAATAACAATATGTATAATGAAATATTTTTGTTTTTCAACATTTCACTTTTTTAAAATCATTAATCATTATGGGAAATATCATTAATAAAATAAAATAAATAGAAATATTTTTAAATTTAACAATTATTGTACTTTAATTTTTAATTTTAATCTAAAAAAAATTAACAAGTTTTCATTAAATTTAGTTATATTTAATTAATTATAATTATCATATAAATAGGAAGATTTTAACAATATTTATGAAAACATAATATTAGGTCAGTAAAATTATTAACTAAAAATAAAAATAAAAATCAGATCTAAGAAGATTCAAAAAATTTTATAAAAATTAAAGTAAAATTAAAAGTAGATTATTATTATAAAATCCTTAAATTTAAAATAAAATTAAAATAAATGAAAAACCAAAAAATAAAACTAATGCTAAATGAAAATGATTATTTAATTAAACTAAATTTGAATTGAATTGTTAATCCTTCAAAACTTGTCAACTGTAATTCATCCCAATCACAACCCTTACCTTTATTTATTGACACTTTTGATTTATGAGTTATTCACACATGGATCTATCCTGATGGTGAACTAGAGAGGATGGTTCGAAACAATGATTCCAAAAGCATGAATTCGATAACTCTGAAAGATAAAACCATAATTTATATACCTGAATATGCATAAATTGGTCAAAATAAGGTGTATATGGATGGTATATGGTTAATAATGATGGAAATTAGGTGTGTTTTAATAAGAAAAAATTGATGGAAAATGAGGGCCAACATCTCCCCCTTGCTGGTTTGCAAGCATGTCCTCATGCTTGCTTTCTCCTTTTTGACCTTCTGAGTGCCAATGTATCTACTGACCTTGATCTTGAAGCCTCTATCTATGAAGCCTATAGGAGATAATCAATGCCTTTATACTTCCCTTCCTTGTAGATTGTGGTCTTGACTTTCTGCCTTTCAGACTTATGTTGCTATTTGTTTTTCTCTTTCAACCATCTGTAAGCTTGTTTAGCTATGAGGGAGTTTGTAGTTTCAAGTTTGTTAACCTTATTTTCCAATTCTTTATTCTCCTTGATTATCTTTTTGTTGTTTTTCCAGTGTATCTTATTTTCCTTTTTCAAATTTCCTTCTAGAATTTTTCTATCCTCCAACTCCTCTGTTAACTCTTTGATTTTCTTGAGGTGCACCTCTCTTTCCTCTTCTTTTGTATTTTTGGCAAATGAGTATGATGAGGTGGCTCCCACCTCAACATTATCAAAGTATAAATCCCTCTTTGAAGGTTCCTCATAGAATCCCTTTTGCATTCTCTCAAGTATTTCATTAATTTATTTTGAAGTGGGAGGAGGTTCAACAATTTTCACTTTAGGATCCTTTTCCTTAATACTTGTTTCTTCTTGGCTTTTCCTCCTAGGCTTCTGAGGAACAGCGAGAAAAGGTTTCTCCTTCTCAATCATGATATTATCTTTTTGTTTCTTGGACCTAGTCCTCAGGTTCAAAGGAGAATTCATTATGCTTCTCATCTTATGTATTGGATCAAATTTATCCTCTACTCTTTATTATTCAATCTGATGCTAGACTAAAAATTCCTTCCATGCCGAACCTTTACTTTTCATCTGATGTTTTACAGGTATTCTAATAAGCGCCCGATGGTATATGTGTGTTTCCATGGCTTCAGTTTTACTCTTCACACTCTCTATCATTTTGATCAAGCTTTTAGAAAAGAAGTCGGGTATATTAATTTTTAATTCTCCCTTGATATGTTGAAGTAGTATAATATGGTAGAGGTAGACTATATTGAACCTATTATCACATCTAAAGTACCTCTCAATGATTAACACCAACTCTACCTGAGGATCATTCAACCAATCCTTTAGAATGTCTTTTTCCCTATCAAATGATCCTTTTCTATGTTTTTCCAAAAAGTAATTCCACCCTTTGTCTTTAAAAAACAAACCTTTGTGGTATTCTTCACCTTCTAGTGAAAGATCTAGAGCTTCGGAAATGAATTATGGGCTTAGTGGAATAGATAGGTTACCCAGTATTGTTTGAACTTGACTATAACTATTTATGAAGTCTTTTGTTATCTTGTCGATATGCCCTTTGAACTTCTGAAGGAATCCTATCAATCCTACCTGATATAGTTTTTCTATGGTCTCTTCTTCCTAATTTTCTACCTTGAATTCACTTGGCTCTAATCTAGTGGCCATGTTCTCTGTGTCCAATTAATGTACCATTGGACTGTTAACATCTACCTCATAAAAAAATTACATATATAAATATATCTCAAAATGCAATTTTGTTATATGGATCATAGAAAATAGGCTTACCTGATCTCTGGAGTTCCTTGAAAAAGAAATGACTTCCTTGCTTGAATATTTATCAATTCCATGTTCTGCTGTCAAAAGAAGTCCACTATTCTTTTAATGGCTCACTATGTAAAGATATGTCAAAAATATCATAGCAATGTCTGACTTATTTTAAACTCCATGCTTCAATCTCTATCCTCCAATGCTTTGTTATGAAAATCTCCTCTCAAAAATTTCACTGTGTAAACAAAATGTCAATTGACAATTTCATTGTATATATATATCTATGAAAATTTTGCTCACTGCGTGTAGGCAAATTTTTATTGTGTATACAAACTAAGACTCTATTTTTCATATATATAACCATACATGAGGAAATTAGAAACTCAAGTTTGATTACCTTATCTGGAAGCAAACTCGTAATTAGCTATGAGTTAGTGACTTGTATTCCTATTTTTAGCAATTCCATTTTGACTAGAATTATTCTTCAACAACTCCAAGGATCATTGCATTACATAGGTGGGAAGATTTTGAATTTATAACTATATTTTAACTCCTTACAAAATGACATATCTCAAACACCAACTCAAGCTTATCTACCTCTGAAATCCGTTAAACTATGGATGAAAATACGGAAATGATTTCTTACTTTGTTTCTTTGCGGAATTCCTGGAGTTTGTTGGGTGCTAAATCAATTTGGCATGAGGAAATCTTGGCTTTCAATATTTACATTAACACTAATGTTCCTCTACTTATTTCTCCATGACTTCCTTGGCTATTTATACTTATTATTTGTCCACGACCTCTCTGTTTCACTGGCTACTTATTTCTCCACGGCCTACGCAATTCTCTCTCTAATTTTTGCTTTTTTCCTCGTACACTTCTTCTCATGTTGCCGCTGTATGTGTACATATGAATACACACTTTTTTCTTAGCTTGATTCTAGCTGTGATGGTGGAAGAAAAACTCAACACTAAGCTAGTTTTGTGTCTTAATGGTGGTAAATAACATTACAAAGTTTTTTTGCATGTGTTTTGATCATTTTTACTTCTCCAACTCACCTTTTGACCTGCGTACCTGTAGCTACCACTTGATTACCTTGTCTCAAATAGGTATTTGATCACCAGGTGAATGAAGTCTTGACAAAAGATTTTCCACTTGATTATCTTTACCTGGTCGATCTAGAACAGTGATATTAAATTCTTGCATCAATAACAACCATCTAGTAATTCTACCATTGGTACTTGCTTTTTTCATTATGTATTTAATGGCTGAATGATCTATATGAATAAATACTTGATAGCCTATTATATAATTCCTAAATTTGTTAACTACATGCACTACAACTAGCATTTCATTTTGTGTGACTGTATAGTTTAATTTTATCGGTGTTAGGTTTTTACTTATGAAGTATATGGCATAATTAAATTGATTTTCTTTTTATCCAAGTGATGCTCCTATTGTTGTATCACATGCATCAGCAGATATATGGAATGGTAATGACCAGTTCGGTCCATGAAGAATGGGAGCTATTGACAGTTTTTCCTTCAATTTTTGAAATGCATTTTGAGAATCAGTAGTCCATCGAAATTCAATGTCTTTTGGAAGTAACTTAAATAGAGCAAGATCTATTTTACTAAAATTTTCAATGAGTCTTCAGGCTATTAGGGCAAACAAATGCGACAAACAAAATTTTTGATGGCAAAGATATTAGGTCCTCATTCTTCAATAAAAAATGCTTATTAAACATGTTAGAGTATATGTAGGGATGTAGGATATGAAATGATTCTTTTATTTATATAGAATATATGGTAGGGTAATGGATATGATTATTATTATGATGGAGTTAATGGAATATAGGTAGGATTAATGTAGAATGGTAGTGTAGTGGAATGCATATAAAGTTAAATTGGTTTTAACAATTTCTAGAAAACAAAATTCAAAAATCAAAGGTTCTAAGAGATTTTTTTTTTTACACTTACTATACTTGTACTCCAATAATAGCTTGATGTCAATGCTAACTGATGATGTTCTTTGTTGGTTCGTCTTTGATTCTTGATGGTAGTTCTTCAAAGATATTTTCTGATGGAATGTAAACACTAGTATTTGATCCTTTTTTTTTCGCATTTGATATTGACTCAAGTCCCTTTTATTGATTATTGATTATTCAGGTCCCTTATGCAACACAGTTCCTCAAAACTATTTGGATAGTTTTATTATGAATCTTCTCCCTTGCTTATTTTAAGACTTGTCCTCAAGTCTTGGAAT
>APFE030627565.1:126180-160263 GCA_000404065.3 Pinus taeda
TCTTTTTTATTACTAACATGTTGTTATTATTTTTATTTTTGTCATGTTTTATGTTTTATTTTTATGTTTTATGGTTTTTTACATTTTTATAGGTTTTTTGGTTTTTTTTTGTTTTTCTAGCAACCTGATCCCATTATGTGGAATTTGATAGTTGATTTTTAACTTTTCGCTATAATGAATCGATTTTTCCCCACAATGTGTAAATTTCATGGCTGGTCTTCAAGTTTTCATTACAATGGGTCAAGCTCACCTACACTGCGTGTCAATTTCATAGTCGATTTTTAAATCTCTTTTGCAATGTCTCAAGTTGTCTTAGGCTAAGATTTTAAAATTGATATACATTTAACATTGAAAAAAAAAATACTCCTGGTATAATAACTCTTTCATTCAGGTGTTCATTTTTAAAGTATTTTTAGTCATACAAATTCTACAGAATGACATGCTTGAAATATACTTGAGATCTTTTTGTAGTCATAATCTTTGGTTTTAATTGCATGGTTGAAAAATTGTCAATATTTAATGTTTTTCTAAGTCGTGATATTTTAAAGTTAATGCTATGGTAAAAAATAATTACAATTTCAAGGTGTTTTAGAGTCAAGATATTTTATCTTTAACAATATGGGTGGAAATAGTTGGAATTATCAGACATGATATTTTATCTTTAACATCATGTCCAAGAATTGTTGGAATTTTACAGTTTTTCAAAGTCCAAATATTTTCTCTTTAACTCGATTGCTAAAAAATGTCAACATGATATATCGATTTTTTTTGTTGTTATTCCATAATAAACAATTTTTTCAAGGGTGTTTTTTTCATCCATTTTTCAAAAAACAATGGTTTTTACTTTCATTTAAAAAAGATGTTGAAAATTTACCCTAAAAAAAAATATTGTTCTATAATAAGAAATTTTCATTTTTGGGTTGTTTTTTCATGTTTTGGGGATTTTTGGGCTCATGTACCCATTTTGAGGTAATAGTTCCTATTTCATCCGTAACTATGTTAACTAAAAGAACTTAATTTTTGTTGTTTTTGTTATATTTTGTTTTTTTTATCTTCCTATTTGAATCTGGTTAACTATGCTTCCCCAACAACGATGCCAAAAATGTCGGGTCAATTTACTATGTAAATTAACACAACTATTTAATTATGAATCTGGGCTAGTAAGCTTCGAAGCATGTCCAAAGTATATGGATTTTAGTTGTAGTCAATTTTAGAAGATGAAATACTAAGATTGGAGGAATTTCATATTACAAATACAAAATCTAATTAAGTAATTTCTTATTCACTTATGTAATATGTGTCAGATGAGGCTCCTAACTTAGGAGAACCAGGTTGTCCTTCCCTATAATATTACTTCTGTGAAGAGAAATCTCAAATCACTAATTAACTATAGTTTATGATGTAGAATATGTAGGAGAAGAGGCTCCTAACTAAGGAGATCCAAGCTGTCCTTCTTCACACTTCTATTTTATCATTGTCACCATTGCTTTAAAACTAGATGTTTAAAAATAACTTTAAAAAAGGAAAAGAGGACGAATTTAATTTATAGTTCTTGTCCAAATAGAAGGAGAATTTAAATTAAATTCTTGTTTGCCCCTTCGTATGCAGATTATATTTAAACCAATATTCATCCAACAATCATACTCAATCCTTACACATTTAAATACATCTGAAGCAAAAACTAGTTTATGAAAATTTATGCGAAATTAAACAAGAAGTGCAGTTAGCTTGGCATGGGGGCTCTCCACCTTTGACTTGCACACTTGCATAAACCTCAGCTACAGAAACTTCAGTCAATCACCAAGCATGAACAACGAATGAAAGCAAAACATGTTCTTCAATTAACTTTCAGTCTTCAAAGAGTCTCAATATCGGATTATACAAATTCTATCATGTACAAGCCTTCAATGATCTTGGCTTAAATCGAGAAATAATAAACAAACTCGGCTAAAATGTCTCTAAAATTCATATCTATCTTAATCCCATCTATCTTGGTCGAATCCATCCATTTAGTTACACAAAATTCGGAAAATCCCCAAAAATACTAAATTTGACCTATTTCCTAGGGATTTCCAGAAAGACAGATCATGTTTGACCAGCATTGACCAAGCCTATTTTAGCTCGATTTGACCGAAACAATAGGTACACATCCATCCTTGGTCACCAAGCTTTCCATATCTATGCTTAGCTCATGCCTAGGTGTCCTGCATGTATGACTTCAATGGAGCCATTACGGGAATTTTTAGTTCTGCCCAAAAATACAATTAAAACCCAATTTTTGCAAAAATATCTAAAAATTGAAAAACATAATTTATATACCTAAATGTGCATAAATTGGTCAAAATAAGGTGTATATGGATGGTATATGGTTGAGAATTATGGAAATTAGGTGTATTTTAATCAGCAAAATTTGATGGAAAATGAGGGCCAACAGTGTGATCATGTTCAAGTATTTTCCTCATTCACATTGACCTCACTAATATTGCACTTAACC
The DNA here is from genome assembly GCA_000404065.3 of Pinus taeda. NCBI lineage: Eukaryota > Viridiplantae > Streptophyta > Pinopsida > Pinales > Pinaceae > Pinus > Pinus taeda. Next base: position 128,675 of record APFE030627565.1, read on the forward strand.
AAATTCGGAAAACTTCTTGTCCGAGTAGCTCTCCTTCACTCAAACCTCCTGAGATACAAACTACACAGTCTCAACCCTTCCTTCTTGGAACTATGCAATGTGTAGTTCCTTCCTTCCAGAATTGTAGACTACATAGTCTTAGTGCTCAAGCCTAACTCCTTGAGCTCCAGAATTGCATAGCCCAACCTCCCATTTAGTTTTGTTTTTTACGTTGTGCACTCTCAAGCCTCTAGCCAACTCCTTGAACTACACATATGCACAAGCCGTAGGCCTCTCTCACTCCCAAAATGTGCAGTGAGAAACTTCTATAAGCTCAAAGGTCATATGAAGGGTCACTATTGAGTTCTAAAGTCTTATAGAAGCTCAAAGGTCATGTAAGAATTTGAAAAGTCATTGTAGAAGCTGAAGAGTCATGAGGGAGGTCAAGAGTCACATGGGAGGTACAAAGTCACCTCCTTTTTTATAAATACACCTTCATAACTCATGAAAGGGAACTTTTGGAACTCAAACTTTTACCTTGGCTTCTCTGGCATTAGCATAGGAGAGAAGATATTTATTTGGAGAAGAAAGTGGTGAATTAATGTTCCACTATTGGGGCTACTGTTGTAACATTGTACTTGTATATCTTTGCACTTCTACTTAAAACATGAAGCTTGATGAGCCAACACATTTTTATGCATGTATCGTAAATATAGTAAGACTATTCTTTACATGTTTGCGGTGTATGTTTTGCTCACATGTACTAAGGAAATTAAACTATTCTAGTGGTTGTGGTACTTATCTTGTTGAAGGTGTTTTGTATTTTATTTTATGATCTTGATTTCCCTATGAACTAATTTGTGGACTAACTTATGATCCTCTTATTCTCTTATGTGTCTCTTTTAGGATATCACTATAAATTTTCTTCTAGAGGCTCACACTCTTTCTCCATGCCATGAAATTTCTTCGTGTAGATTGTAGTTGTATTCCTCACAATGTCAGCTTACTTACTTGCTTCAAAGAATGCTTTTATAATATCTTATGTTAATAATGCAGCCAAACAAAATCCTTAAGGGCAAAAACAACGTGTTGTATTTATGTATGGGGCTCCTACTCCAAACGGTGTGATATGTAATTGGGACTTCACATTGGGGAGACCCCATTCATTGATGGATTTCTAGCACTGTGAACAATTGGCACTAAAAGGAGGGCTTTATGACAAGATGCCCCCGTTGATTCTATTTTGAATCTCTTATCTTAAATGGCTCTTTCCCACATCATAATCCAAGAAATTTTTTCTAACCTATTCTCTGGTAAACTTTTCATCTCCGTAGAAAAATTTCATGACTTGTCTCAATTCAGGTTTGATGGCAAGGGTTGTACTTTCATGGCCAAACATATATATGATTTTCTTTGTTTTTGTAAATCCAATGAAATTGATGAAATTGATGTTGTTTGTATGTTTTTCACCCTCACTCTTGAAAGTGAAATTAAAAAGTGGTTTTAGACTCTGCTATCCACTTGCATTCATTCACTTCATTAATTTCTCAATGAACTTAATCAAGGCTTTAACAAGTATGATTATTGAGATGTACGTAATAATATTGATCTACTGAGGATGAAATATGGTGAATCTATAGAGGATTTTATTAATTGTTTTTTCACCTTTTCAATGAATTTCCTAAGGGAGTGATTGATTCAAATTTTATCATTGAAACATTTTAGAGCTTGGTTCTTCTCTTCTTGAAATATTTTGAATCTGAACCTCCAGATTATGTTTATCTTCCAACTTATGTTGATCATGAGACACCCAAAGCTTATGAGGACGAACCTACTATTCCATTTCATCATTTTCATCCTCCTTGTTATGTGGAAAATTCTCTTATGTGGACAAAAGGGAACTCCGTAGATCTAGTGGCCCGATATAGAAACAATAGGGAAAAAAGGAAATATGTTTCCCTTGAGAAATTAGAACATAGAAGAAATACCTACCTAGAATCTGTAGTAATGCCTTCTCTTCTCCTTGCTTGTAATCTACAACTCTAGCTCCAAGAACTATAAACGGAACCTGCAAAATGACTAAAATAAGGAAGAGGACTACAATATCCACATAACATAAACTAATTTCTATAATCAATGAGTCAGAAGGCATTGAAATACATAAGCATCAACATGAAACAAGTATAGGAAGAGAAATTTCTTTTAGTATTAATAAATGAAGGAGAGAGTTACAACCATTTATAGATGCTTGAATTTGTAGATGTCTCCCCAATTATTTTGTCCTTCCTTTCCATAAATAAAACCTTCAACCTTAGCCCTAATTCACCAATGGATGTTGGTTCCTTAGGATAAAATTAGCAACACGACGGCACTAGTAATCTTCAAAATCCAACCCAGACTCTATGGGAAGCAATGAATTTAAAGGGTAAAAGTGGGAGTTTAGGATTTACCAATCTAGGCTTGAGATCCACATATGAAGGAGGATAAGCTATAAACATAAGAGACAAGACCTCTAGGATAGGAATTAGAGATATCTATAAATAATAAATGGTTAAAACCACTTTAAAAGCTTTTGGAAATAGAATTTTCGTAATCAATTTTTATTTTTATTTTTAAATTCTAAAACCATCTCACCTACAAATAAGAACAACCTGTGCTGGGCAGTTCAAATTCACAGCTACATAGCTTACAACCATTACAAGTGGACTAAAGTGCAAGATGTTTTGGGGCCAAAAACGTAGTTTTGAGTGGATTAACCAAGCAACTCAAATGTTTTAGAGACGTAATACTTAGGGCTTTGCAAATGGATAATGGAAAGGTGTTAAGGATATTGATTGATCTGGTTTTATGACCGTTTGATTGGATGTGATAAAATGACTTATAACAAATTCCCCCCTAAAGTACAAAGTCAGAAGCAGTTTCTAAGGACTGAAGTGCTTTACCTTATGACAAGTCCATATTAGGAACGAATTGGTTGATACCATTGTCTGTTACAAGACATATTATGATTGCGATATCATTACTAAGGGAGGCATACCCATACATAACATATAAGCCAATATTACATGTATGATAATCAAAATTCTCGTCCATTGATAACGAATGGTGGACCCATTCTTGGAGGAATTTGGAATGATCATAGCCATCATACTTTTTGATATGGTATGAATCCTAAAATCGTAGCCTACATGGACGAAACTAGATTCAGGGTCTTCTACCTCATTCACTTGATAGTATGAGTATAACCATATGAATAAATGATTTGGAGTCAAACATGGTAGATATTATCTGATTACTGACCGATGATGCAAGTTGTTAATAGACGTGTGAAGAACTAGTGATAATCATAATGGCTCTCAAGGTAATATAGTACAATTTTTGTGGTGTGAATGAATGAGCTGAAGTCAAACACCACACAAAATCTTCTAGTCGAAGGCCAATGATGGGATCTTGTCACTGAAAGTGAGAAAACTTGTCGTTGAGATGTGCAAGCTCCAAGGTATGGAAAGGAGTTTCTAAGACAACTTCCTGGATAATGAGCTGATGTCAACAGGAATTGTCCCATCGCATGAGGGCCTTGATGTATCCCTCATCACCAACATGAAATGGGTATCAATATTTGAGACATAATGATGTTGATGTAGAGCTGGCTCAGGAATGATGGATATGAAAGAAGGCTTAACGTATTGTAGAAACTGGTAACTGAGGGACTTCTCTTGAACATATCAACAACACTTTATGGTGTTGGCAACATTGGTTAAAAACTGATTATGAAGGCTTTTAATATGGTGTGATTAACCAAAGGGGAAAGTATATTTCCCAACCCAACAGTCACAAAGATAAAGTGAAAGAGTGTCATGTTCAAGAGTGACTAACTACCATTTAATACGTAAAACACTCTATTATCTAAATTTCCCAACCATTTTTGGTGAACATCTCTTTTTTCTTGACAATCTTCAGGAGGATAACATATGTTGTATCTATAATTGAATCCTTCTGATGAATCCTTCTAAGAATATTTAACAAAACCTAAGAAGGAGTGGTTTGGTCTCATCATGTTTAATGAGTGCAATGTTGTTTTATAATTTTACGAGTCTAGTGAAGTTGTAGCTTGACTTATTTTTCATGTTTAGAGAGTTTGAAAAGTGGTGAAAAGGAAAACTGCAAACGTTCATTTTCATAAATTTAGTCTCTTGAGTCTTAAAAGGCATAAAACAATACTTGAGAGAAACTTTTACTCATATTTGACTAAAGTATTCCTTTTTATTAAATAGTTTATCCCAGCCCAGAAAAGGATTAGACTTATACTGGGTAGACATATTTTTATTTACTTTAACAAGTTTGAAAAGACAAGTGTTCAACAATTTTTTCAAGTTTTGGGAGTATGAAAGGCGCTGAGAGAGGACTCTAGGGGTTAATTTTTTGTAACTTTACAGAGCTTGAAAAACTGATAAAGGTGTGCTCTTTCATTAAAATGACCCGTATTCAACTAAAAATTTGCATTAGATCCTTCAATTAACTTTTAGCCTGCTCATAACACCACAAAAAGATTAAAAAAATATGACATATGGTAAAAATTACGTCAAAATATTTAAAAATATATTAAAATAATGGAAAATTGACCATAAATAGTGAAAAGTAAAAGAATTTATTACCATTTTCATTTTTACCTCTTGTGAGTGATCTATGAGTGCATTTTACCCTCAAACATCAGTAGGTGATTCCAGCCAATATAATATTCCATTTCCAGCACTATCAGTTACAGGTAGAAGATCTATCCTTTCTCTCCTTTTTAACTATCTTCTTTTTCCATTTAGTGCAATTTTTTTGAGAATTTTTAGTATTTCAGTGTCTGAAATTTCTCCTTAGGCCCATCCCACCATGCCTATATCGATAGGTGCACTGGGTCTACTTAATTCACACTTGAAAGAGTTGACCAACACACCTTCCAAGAAGGAAAAGTGTGCTAGGTCGCTCTATCTATTGAAAGGTAGGTGTGATGGGCGCAGTTCAAGATTTTTTTTTAGGTTTTTGAGTTAGATTTCTCCCAAAGTTTTGCACATGACTAATTCTAAGTGCTTTTCTTGTGATTTTGCAGTGATTCATTGAAGAAAAAATGGTTTTGATTTGGAGAGTCAGAGAACATGAATATCAAGATTTGGTTACTACAAATGGGTCAACAACAATACAAGCTCTAATGAACTATGGGTTGCTTAAGTTCTTCTTAATTCTAGGCATGAGATCCCAACTTGATTTAATAGAATATTTGGTTAGAGCATGGCATGTTTAGGGATAGTTGTTCAGGATTAGTGCACTTATATCTATTTTTTGACAAGGTTATCTCGAAGAGGAGATCCTATCTCATTATCTCGCATGAGAAGAGGTGGTGAAACTATGAAGGACTACATAGTTACTCATTGTATGCCTCTTTCTCAATCAAGATACTCATTGTATGCCTCATTCTCAAGAAACAAAGGATGGGAAGATATAAATTAAAGATGTCATTCGACTTCCAATTAGGACTATCCTTTTCATTATCACTCGGTTGGCTAGTAGTGTTGCTTTGCATTTGGTTACCATGTCTCGAATGCATTATGTATTGAAGTGCATAGAACCTACTACCTTCAATTGGTGTGAAGAAATATTGGCTAACTTGAAGGAAAAACCAATAGAGAAAGGGATGGAAAATTGAGTAAATTTAGGTAAGGTTATATTATAATATCTTATGCTCTAGAAGGGATACCATTACTTCATCCTCAGTGGATCTCTTGCAAGCTTCTGGGACTGAGGCTTCTAGGGATGAAGAAATTGGTAGATCTGATATCTCATCATGGGGGTGCACCTTCGATGAGTTTTACCCCTAATTTATTTCGATGGTTGTAGGAACAACTTGTCATGTTCGAGGACTACCCATATGCCAGACTTAATTTCCAAGGAGACCCATCGCTTGTTTTACCTGAAGGTGAGCAATGGGCTGATGCAGGTAAAGCAATGTCACTTTGAATATTTTTTGGTTTTTGGATTTTACAATTTTTTAATGTTTTTAATGTATAAGAGACTAAATATTTTCGTGACATGAAAATATTAGATCTGGACGGCTAGTAGGATCATCATATCTTCAACAATGGGGACAACCACAACTTTCTCAGAATGAAGTAGTAGTAGGGGTAGAGGAGGAGATGGATGATCTTAACATAGCCGAGGCCCTTGACGAGTATGAGCATCATGTTGAGGGTTTACCCATAGCATTCCAGATACTAAGATTAATGTGATCCCTATTCAACTACAACGGTACACTATTGGATTGCTAGAGCACATCAGTTGGCTGCTATGTCATGTTTCCCACGCGGTTGTGTGTTATCGTGAACATCGTCAGGATTAGTCAATTAGGAGGCCTTTGAGCCATAGTTTTTCTACATGTAGTTTTGATATTATAGTTCATGTGGCGATATGTGTCTCAAACATATTTTTTTGTAAAAACAAGCTTTACATACAATTATGTATCGATTTCTCCTATTTTCTTTATTCTCTTGTTCAATGTGTGATGTTGATTGAATTATTTACATGTGTTGCAAATGTCTGTCTAAAACATAATTGGCTAATGCTTGAGTTAATGTATTTAGACTTCTAGGAATATGTTGATATTTAATGTAATCAAAATATCATTCTAGAAGGGGAACCTTGAAAAACACGTATAAAATAGTTGGATTTCATACTGAATAAACAATGTTTAGATGTAATAATGCAAGTTGTGAATCAACTTTGGGCACTCAATGGTGAATACCATGAGAAATAGCATCAGACAACAATTCTATCACTTCTTTATACTCAGGGATATTATTAGTTGAGTGACAAATATAAATTCCTTGTAAACTTACTAACTTGCCATGCCGCAGAAGAAATATTCCAAGTACTATGACTAATTCCATTAGCATAACTGACATATGGCCAAGGGAACATCGACATTGAAAATAAAATATAATTCAAGATTAATAGAGGAGGTAGGGAACTCAAAAGGATACTCCCTACAAACATACTGGCACACTTATATAGTATGTAGATAGTGACTATGCAAAGGTAATCTAGGATTTGTATTTCTTTAGGTACAACCCAATTTTGGGCTGCACCAAATTGATTCCATCAAAATAAATGAGCTAAGAAGCCCCTTTTTCAAGTACATGTTTGACTATATATGCGTCTAGCCACACCAGCTAAAGTTTCCTAGCAACTAATTTGTCATCTTTTTTATCATATAAAAGGATCATATCACCTTCTAAGAAGGCACAAGGTTTAACATTTTTGTCATACTATGCTTTTATGTGTTCCTTGTTGGCCTCTTTGGCCATTAACGCATGTCGTCGGGTCTCATCCAAGAGAGTTAAACACAAAAAATGTTGTTCTTTTGTGGGAATAAGCTCAATGGAAATCTTCAAAGGTGTGATCTCACCTTCAATCGAGAGAAGTGCTTCTATATAATACACCAACTTAAAGGGTCTGAATCTAGTTGTAGTTCAGATATTTGTTCGGTATGCCCATACAACGAAAAAAATAATGAGGTTCCAATTAATATTATGAATCCCTATAATGCATCGAAAAATTATTTTGAAAAACTTATTAATGGCTTCTACTTTCCCATTGGCTTGTGGGTAATAGGGAGTTAAGTTTTCGTGTTAAAGGCACAACTTGGTGGTAAATTCAAGCATCTTGTAATTTCAGAAATGTTTAGCATGTTTTGTAACAATCGCTTGCGGCACACTAAACCATAAATGACATGGTTGAAAATAAATAATGCATTTTTTTCACCATTTTTGTTGTATGTAAGCATCACTTCATCCCATTCATTAAAGTAGTCTACAACCACGATAATGTAGCCATGCCTCCTAATCGAACGAGGCTTACAGGTCATGAAGTCAATGCCCCATTCTGAAAAGGGTCCAAATCAATAAGAAGATGCATAGGAGTAGGTGGAGGATGAGGTTCATTGTTATAAACCAAGCAATCATGACACTTTTGGATTGCAAGAATGCAATCTTGAAACATGGTTAGCCAAAAGTAGCCGGTTCGATTTGTTTTGGGGTGGTGTCATAGCCAGACATATGTCCACCACATGCTCAAGCATGACATTCATTCAAAGCTTTCTTAGCCTCCTCATAAGTGAAGCACCATCTAAATATTGTATCAACACCATGGCGATATAGGCTGTTGCTAAGCATAATGTATTTTTAAGCCTAGTAGCGAATACGTCGCTGATTAGAGAGACAGGTATTAGACTAGAAAGTTTAGGTTTGGAGATAGATGATGATATCTTCATACCAGGAATAAGAGAAAATTAAATTTTAGGGGTAAATCTTAGCCCAAGGGCAAAATTTAAGGGGTTTTACATTTTAGAGGGGCAAATTTTTCATAAAACAACCATTTTCTATAGTTATCCCAACATTTATTTAAATAATAACTATTTATTACATGTTACTCCAGAAAAAAGGTGGATAAACTATGCAAATCCCGATGCACCTGGTTTGGGAGATTAGATTGTCTTGTAAACACATGATTTTCTATTTTGGGAGATTAGATTTCTTTACAATCACCCATTTTCTCGTTTAGGAGGTTGGATTTGGTCGCAATCGCCTGGATTTCTTGGTTTGAAAATCGAGGCCAAGGTTGAATTCAGAGGTTCACCTGTATAAATTTAATAGTCTCCATTGAACATTCCTCAGTTCATGTTTTGTCTCCATTCCTCAGTTCGTGACTCGTTGCAAGCAGTTTGTGACTTGTTGCAAGAGACTCAGACTCCACAGTCTCAATTGTTGCAAGAAACACTACCTTTACATGAGTTTTCTCTATCTCCAGATTGAATGTTGCAGCTAAATACATTAATACCCTAATGGAAGACATAAGTTAACTTAGAAGCTCATTTTCAAGCTTTGGTTTTAGCAACAATAGCTATGGTTAACTATTGATGTATTCATAGAGATATAGGTAGTGCCAATAGTTGCAGAGGAAGAGGCTTCACCAACAGTGGGGCTATCACCATTTGTGTGCATCGTGACTCATTTTTGGGTCTTCATTGCACCAATAGCTACGATTCGTCAATTGATATAATTCCAGTAGTCAGAGAGGTAGACGCTTCACTAGTAGCACGAGGGTCTTGCATTAGGTGGGATTAGGGCTTGTGCATTATGGTTAGTTGTCACTCAACTTCTTTGAATGCTTTGTAACAATATCTATATAGTTCTTGTATGAAGAGGAACTCTAGATCATGCATATTATTTCTAGCTTGTGGTAGTATGAATTGCTTTCAACTACATGCCCACACAAGCTCAAATAGTTTTGGAAAACCCTAGACGTAATCCTCTATGTCCTTTGCATCAAATCACGTCTCGAAAATAGATTAAAAATAGCTTAAGTATAATGAAACATAGAGTGCCATTGTTGTACCTGCGCTAATATCAAATATGCCACTTATTTGCTACTAATTCCTTCTACATCTTTTTGTTTTTCATTGTTAAAAAACTTGCATTATAGGTAGGATAATTTCAATGTCCACACTATCAAATGAATCACAATTGATTATAAGAGTAGTTGAGATTCAATCATGATGGAAACAAAACTATCCAAATTGTAACTGTATTTCTTATTAGGGCTTAGATTAGGACCTAGATTACATAGGTACTCCCACAAAAAAACACTTCAAAAATCATTCCTCTCATTAAGTTCTCAAATATGTGCGATTTTGTTTATCAATGGTCTGATCCAAAAAGCCAAGACACGTCCCAAAATATGCTACTGTTAAGAGGGTTTAAAAATCACACAACAAATTCAGTTAAAATTTGTACATATAGATCCAAGCAGGACGATAACATATATACTATGAATGTTTTCCTTAGTTAGATGCAAGAAGGATGAAATCCTTCCAGAAACAAGGTTGCACTTATGCTAGATACCTAGAAAATGAAACCCTTAGATTGACCAAAATAGTTTGCTTGAAGAATTGGAACAATTCTACCTTGATTTGATATTTCCATGTAAGTATAACTTTAGACAACACTACCAAAATATTCCTTAGTTAGGGCACGTATTTTTCCTTAAGACATTGACAATCATCAACAATTCTTTTTTAGTGAATTATCTGAATCCTACTCTTTGCTTACTAAATAACTAATTGAAATGGCTTCATAGAAGATAAGCTTACTACTTTGAGAAAACAATCTTTAGTCTTTTGATTTATAGATAAATGTGGACATTAAGAAATATAAATGTTTTTTTAACATTTTCCATATTGTTAGTTCAGCAACACAGTTATATAACCCACATCTTCTACTAATCCTAGCACACATCATTTATCTGAGTACGTATGCTCAAATCAGGTTAACTTGTCATCAAATATAGACCCTCAGATATATTGGCTGCTCAACAGATTCTGAATCTCAATAGTAGATTTTATTCAAGGTTCAATATGCCAAATGAAGGTACTGTACTCCTAGGAAATTGAAGCCCATACATCATCAAAATGTACCCTAATTGTCATACATAATCATACTAATAGTAATATATTTTGCCTTTCTATAATATCAGAGAAACTTCTTTAATATTTTATATAGATGTAGACATATGGAATCTACTTTGGAAAACTTGGTAGCTTTTCTTAATCTATCAAGCAATCCTTCAAACTTCTGACCAACACATCTTCAATCCTTCATATTTTCCCACATGCATCTTGCCATATGAGTTATCAACACTTTAAATGAATGATACAAATTTTTAAGAAATCTTGCTCAAAGTCAAACCCTAGGCAGCACTAAGAACATCGAATCTGAACCTTGATGTGCATTATACTACCTTGCAATCATTATTTCACAACTATGTATTTAGTGGTACTGACTCATGTATAGTGATTATGATATATCTCAATTGATTTTGGTTCTTCTTCCTTACGAAACATAAATGTTATTTAGTCTAGTAAATAAAAGAAAAATGAAAAACAAACCAAGATATTGAAGTTTTTGAGTTCTATGATATTGGTAGAGATATTCACAAGCACACTTTAATGTTTATAATTGATGAAAAGACCCAAAACTTCACAAACGATATTGTACTGTCATGTAATAATTTAAATTTAGAGTATGAAACAAAAGTAAAGGCCCTATAACTCACAATTAGATCTAAAGACACTTTCCATAGGTACTACCTAGGTCATTATTCACCAAGTACCAAGCTCAAACAATCTCGAATCACAAAAATACACTCAAAGAATGAAACCTCACATTCACTTAAAACACCAAAATTAAAAATGAGAGGCTTATATAGGTGTCAAATCATATTCTATAAATCATATACAGTCTCCCAAATGAAATCCAAGAACAAATATGAAGAAAAAAGATGCAAAAATACCTAAAATTCCACCTATTAAATGTGTCCATTCCTTGTAGGATCATCAACATGCAATTAGAAAGTTACAATCACACCATAGTGCAACAATTGGTTACTGATCACCCTATCTCTTAAAAACAGAGGGTGAAATCATGTTGTAAAAGTGATATTATTTCTTAAATTTGAGTTATATCTGAGACATATTAGGAATATAACCACCAAGATAGTAAATAAAAAACAAAAACACTACAACACACTCACAGAAATTGAAAGGGACAAGGTAATTTCCAAATCAAAGTAAGAATCACTAGATCCTTCCTCAATAGAGTCATAGATTCTATTATGGAGAAATTCCCCGTTTGAATAGGTGAGAACACCCTTAAATTTGTTGTTGATCCAAGATAGACTATGGGATAAACTATAATATGGATCTAATCTAGATATATTCTAATTGATCCTAACATAAGTTATGACAAATAATAAAATGGTCCATACCTTTCACCTGATGGTTTTCCATGTATAATCCTAGTTGATTTAGCTGTAGAGATTCAACTACAACTACTAGCACCTACTTTATAAACATAACAAGACAACAAGGCCAACCTTAAACCTTCTTAAGCAAGAGGAATGTCAAATACCCCTGGATCTAACCTAATCTACTCAAGGAAGAACATATCTACCATTGAATTACATACAATACTAAGCACAAATGATAATGGACGGGGAAATAATATATGTCTATATTCATAAATGAGAAACATTACAACCACCAATATTTTACCTTGAGTTCCTCATTGAAGGTTCCTCTTAATCCCTTGCTCCAATTCCTCCTTGACTCTCACATAAGCATGAACACTTTGAGCGATGAATGCTAGTCTAGAAGAGCTTCTTTCAATTTTACCAAACACAAGTTTATCACAAAAATTTCCTCATTTCTCCCTCGGGATAGCAAACATAAGTTTATCATAAAATTTTCCTCCTTTCTCTCTTGGTATTCCTTCCTTATATAAATTGATAGAGGAGGCTAGGGAATGTTTCTATACACCTACAACTTAGTGGAATTTAAGTCTAATACAAGTTTTCAAGTTCATGATGTGGATTATCCAACACATAATATTGATATCCGCGAAGATGGCTGACTCCAAAAGGATCTAGGGGTAGTCACATGCTACAACTGGTGTAGTAATAAATTGATAACACCTTATTAATGGCACAACATGAAACCAATCACACCTTGATAATGGTGCAAAGAGATACTATCATCAACAATTTAGAATCCAAAGGAGAAAGGCCTACACTCAACTAAATTTTATATTTTAAAATTATTTTGATGTTTCCAATATTGTTTCTATATTCAACAAAGGGGGTCTGAAGGGGTCCCCTGTCTCCCAAACTTTTCCATCCCTTGCATTTCCACCTTAAATTGTGGGGGTCTCTCCAAGAATCCCCTAAAAACTATTTTGTTTTCCCTTATCTGAGCACCCTTTGCCTACTCTGAAACATAATTTCACATAGAAAAACTCCAAAAAAAAAAAAATCTAGTAGACAAAACTGTGCTTAAAAAATTATGACATGTGGAACTAGGTAATGACAAGTACCTCAAATCAATTTGTCAAATCTAGACATCCCAGAAGGTGAAGTTCATATTATAATGTATTTCACACTCTATTGATGAGTACCAATGATATATAATCATGATATAGGCTTCACTCTAAATTCTCCTTATCAGATTTGGAGGTTGAAGAGCTCAGGAAAATATGAAAGCAAGATGTGGGGTGGCCTCCATCCAAACTACTAGTTCACATGCTTCCACCTGCTTCTTTGAAAGGTTGTAAAATCAATTACCCTAACCTTAATATGAAATGTGCAAGAAATATGACAACTTTTTCATGCATATTGATTTACACCAGCTTCATACTAGCGAGCCGGTGACTGATATGTTTGATGTTGCATTGTTTTGAAATTAGCAACCTACAATAATCAAGGTTTTCCTTATGGTTGTTATATGTCTAGATTTTATTTTGTACTCTTGGGAGATGAAATTTTCAACTTTTTACTCCCAAATGGTGCACCCAACCTTGCTCCTACAGTGGTAACTAGGTATCCACTTCACCTTATCTCAAGAATTTCCTCAAGATCCAGACCTAGTCAGGATTCCCAGTTGTGAATAAATTTATGGTTGTTTAACAACATTCATTAAAATTCTAATGGAAACTATATATGGAATTACAAATGCTCACATAGAATTCCCATTTAACACATGCAAATTTCAATGATTCACCAGCTTCTTGGCATGATAGATGGCTACAAAAATGTAAAACAGTAGGGGAATTCTACAACAAATCCATATGAAATTTACTCATTTAACATTGGATTTCATGCTAGATCATGCCTACATTCAAATCCATGAGGGTTAATATTCTACTTTCTACACAAAATTCAAAGAGTCAATAATCTTCTAATAGAATTTGTCCAAAAAATTGACTGCATGGGAGTGGGAATGATTCAAAGCCCATTCATAGATATCTAGCATGGATATTGACCCAAGCCAAACTGGTAAACCAAAAGGACTAACATACACTTGCAAGGATGATGTTGTTTGAATGTTATACAAACGAATTATTATATTTTATGTCTTAAAAGTTAATAGTTTCCCATTATCATTGCTAAATATTGTTTTTGTGAAATTCCATTTTGCCTCAAAATTCAATTTCTAATATATGTTCTTTCAATGTTTACTCAAAAATTCTTTTGCAAAGTAAAATTCTATTTTCTATGAAGAAGTGAATTTATATGAAGCATATCTCATTGAATCAATTTGGGTACAGATGGGTACACATAATTATGAAATGAAAATGTAAATATTTTGCTCTAAAATATTTGAAATAGTAAAAAATTGGTGTACCATATGTGAGCTCAAGACAAAAAATAAAATGGGGCATAGAATGTAAATTGACTCTTTAATTGATGTTTATTTTTATTGGGTATGATGAAATCCTTTTTGATTCATATGTAATTTTTAACTATGCCATATAGTATACTTTGAATACTACCCACAAATCTAGTAGTTCTCAACTGTTGGAAACTATTGATGTAGGCTTGTAGATCTATTTGAAATTTTACTTGTGGAATATTCAATGAGATATCAAAAGATAATCGTGGGAAGCAACCATCAAGACAAATGGATGTATTATCATACACTCAAAAGGCTCCATCCAGAAATACACATTCTCTTCCAGCTTCAAGATCCTTTGAACAATCTATTACAGAGGGAGATGTTAACTCTTATGGAAATGCATTTGATATCCATATGATGGATGAAATAATACATTCTTTAATTCATCAGGGTGAGATAAATGTATTTTCAACATAAATTGGTGATTAAAATGTTAAATATTTTTCCTTGGAAGGTGACACAATCCATTCACGGAAAAGGGAAAAAGGCCAGTGGACCAAAGGGAGACGATTCCAAGGATATTGGGTCTCAAGTTTTCCATTTATTGAAGATATACCTCCTGCAAATGAGAATGAGGTTTTCTTAGGAGATAGATGTAATGCATGTAGTTGGACAACTTGAAAGGTAGTGAAATTTCAAATGAAGTTGGATACAGTACAGACACCTGCAAGAAAGATGTATGAAAAGAAAATTGTAAATGGTAAAGATAAATCCATTATTAGAGGTAAAGCTTCAAAGGAATATTGAGATATCGAATATGCAAAAGAATATAAAAAATATTTAATAAGTAAGAGAAAACCTGAGGCAAGTGGAGGAACCATCGTATATATATTTGAAAATATGATGGAAAGAAGTTTGTTATCCAAGATGATACAATTTAACACTCCATTTCAAATCTTATTTAAAGGTATTCCTATGATAGATTATCCAAGGCATGTGAAATTTCTATTTTTTTTTCAAGTTTCAAACTTTCCATATTCTTATTGGTCTGTAACTAGTGGTTGCGAATGGGAAAGATATCTACCTCAAGTATAAAATGATGATTTGAAAGAGAAGATTGAAAATGCTAGGTTTTTGGCATTGTCTTGGGATGAGGTTACAACTATAGATAATACTTCATGGATCTGCATGAGAATTTATATGGTAAATGACCATATTAGGCATTCCTATCTACTTGGGATTAAAAATATGAGAGAGACTTCTATAGCTAAAAATATTTATGAATCCGTTCTTATAGTTTCAAGGAAAGTGGTATGGATCATTTAATGATTGCAAAAAGGTTGGTATGTGTTGGAGCATATGGAGCATCAATAATGAAAGGAAAAAGGAATGGACTTTACGTTAGCCTACAACTATCAACTTTGCCATATACGCTTAATATTAGTGATATAGCTCATAGTATGAATCTTGGATTTAAAATAGTTAGCAAGTTTGCATCAATTTCAAAATTTCAAGACCTTGTATGTGAGACTCATGCATACTTTTCCCGTAGTCCCAAATGATATTAGAGTTTAAAGAATTTGCAGATGGTGTTATGGATGGAAAAAAAACTACTGAAAGATGTTGATACAAGATGGATCTTATTAAATGGACCAACTCAAAGGCTATTTCGTGAGTTCAAATCTTTGGTAGAGTTGATGTATGAAAATTACTACAATGTAGACAAAACTCAAGATCTTCTTTCTCGACTAACTAATATAGAGACATTATTGACATTGACTTGAATTATTTGTATGCTACATGAAATGAATTTCCTTGTGAAAATATCTCAAAATCATAAAATCTATATTGAAGAATACACAAATGTGAGAAAGTCAACATGCCTTGCATTGGATAATTAACTTATGATGCAAGACTCTTTCTCTTGTCCAAAGTTTACAAGTTGGAATAAGATCATCAATATAGAAAATATTGATTTTTTTTTTTATGTTTGATGAAAAAGGGATATTATGCATTGTAGTGTTTGCGTATATGGTTCCCTTTCATTATATTAGTAAGTCAGGATGAATCATCAAAGATTGCCCTGTGTCAAGAGACCAACTTGATAATATTGTGATTTTAGTGAGATGGAATTTGATAGAAATTGCAAGATCACTAGCATTAGAGGTAAGAGAATGATTTCCTCGAGATGAATTGTTGGAGGCCATGTGTGTGGTATACCCTCAATATCGGAACAATTTTCAATGTCCAAGAACTTTCAAATTTGATTTTCAAAAAAGATTAAAATGTTTAGTAGACCACTTTCGTAAGAAAGTCCTGATACATGGAGAAAAATTTGAGGGTATTTTAGATTCATCAAAATTGTATCCACAAGGTGGACACTTTGCTGAAACAATGTGGAAAAAGATCCTTTTTTCTGAGAATCCTAATTGAAATAGTGCTATATTTAGATTATGGACTACTTTACATGATAGCCAATACCTGTAACAAAACATATCAAAATATTTCAAATTAGAAGATTTGTGTCAAACCACAATTCTAGGATCAGTGGGGGATGAGAGAATGTTTAGTGAATTATCATTCTTGAAGTCAAAATTGAGGAACAAGCTTGATAAACATGTGGATACATGTTTAAGATTATATGTAACAAAGTATGATGTAACTAGTTTTCCATTTAAAAGAGCACTAACTCTTTGGCAATCAAACTGTGATATAAGGGGAGAAAACAATATAACAAATTTCTCTAATGAACTTGATATAGAACATAATGTTTTGGATGCTCATAATGACAATTCATTTATATAATATCATGTTCACAATTTAGAAAATTAGGACCAAGATGAGAACTGAGAAATTGAAATACCCTACAACTCTTATTATGGTATACATGTTCCATTGATCATGCAAGATTACTATATGTCAAATTCAGGTAAAAATAGTTTCTATATTTGTATTTTTCATTTTACAATTCCATTTATTTGATGCGTGTTATTTTGAGATTGATGTTTCATATTTAATCATTACACTTTTTGTTTCTTATTTGTGATAGGAAATAAAGCTAGATTTGATGAGGTTGGGACCTATTTCTTTTCACATAGATAGTGTTGGACTATTATTAAATAATAAATAACTAATTTAACAAGACTAACAAAAAGAATTAATGCGCTCATTCAAGTACATGAAACTCTCTTGATGTCTAACTCTAATATCTTGGAAAATTTTAATGGTTTATCTGTTTGCTTGTGTTTGGGGCATTTTGTTGAGTTTTGAGTTTTGTTTTGGTAAAAAATTATTTTATTCCCTTAAATTATTTTAGTTATTACTTCATGGTTAGATTCATAGATCTAGTTTAGTAATTATTTTTGTTTTATTTATATATTTGGTGGTTTGAAGAAAGCTTTTTTTATTTCCTTTCACTTTGTGGCATGAATTTGTAGACTACTATGCTTATTTTTTATTGCCTTGGAAAATAATTATTGATATTTGGAAAGGGAAATGAGCCATGGGTAGCTAAGCGAAGAGAAAAATGGTTTAGGTACCAGGTTCCTACGCATTCATCATAGGAGACCTATTGACATGAGACTGAAATTCTTTTGTATAGTCTTTTCAGTCATTTGTCTGCCATGTTTTCAAGCCTTTCAGGTACTAAGTTGTTTGAGTCCCCACATGTCCTTAGGACCATTAAGGGATGAGATAACATGAGTCAGTCCAACCCATGCCCGAATCTACTTTTTACCTATTGACATAAGTGTTTTGTTACCACTTATCTCCAACAAAATTATACCATAACATAAACCAAATTGAAGACAACACTTCTCATCTTCCTTTAACATAAATTCTCTATGGATCTCCCTACTATACTTTCCTGAGACGAACGCCCCTTCTTGGTATGTCTCTTCACCATACCACTAATTGCACAATAGACACACACTAGTAACTGCCACATTCTATAAATCTCTCTAGTCTCATTTATTGGTGTCCGTGTGACACTCGATCAAAACAGTCTTGCAGGTCTATTTTTTATCATATCATTATTTTTGTTATTTTGTGTCTTTTACTTTAGTACGATCCTATATTTCAACATTTGTAGGTTGTGAGCAATGGTTACCTTGACACAATATTAGCAACTGAAGTGTCAGCATAATTATTTATTACAAGAATGTGGCATTCAATATCGCAAAAGGAGTTAGTGATTTTTCCTCATTGCATGAAGGTTGATTGAAATGACATTGAATTGTTACATATCTAGTAGTGCTTATGTTTAGTATTTAGTTTCTTACATGACCGTGTTATATATTTGAAAAGTTCAATTTTTTTTAGGGATATCTTTTTGTTGGGCTATGAAAAGGATTAGATGAGGGGTCTACATGTTTAGATGTTAATATTTATAAAGGTTGTGATTTTATATTGGGAATGGAAATGAAGTTGGATTTGATCTTTGACTAGAAATGAAGTCGAATTTTATGAAGCTGGGACCTATTTATTTTCACATAGATAATGTCCTAGTATTAAATGATAAATAACTAATTGAAGAAGTCTAACGCTAAGAAACAATGGGCTTATTCAAGTATATGAAATTGCGTTGATGTATGGCTCTAATATCTTAGAAAATTTTAGCGGTTTGTTTGCTTCTTGTTTAGAGGATTTTGTCAAGTTTGAAATTTTTGGTTTGTTTTGGTCAAAACTTTTTAGTCCCTTGAATGGTTATAGTTCTCATTTCATTCATAGATCGATAGAATTAGTTTTATTTTTATAATTATTATTGTTTTCCTTATATATTTGGTGGTTTGTAAAAAAATATTTTATTTTCTTTCACTTTGTGGTATGATTTCAGCATCTTCACATTTTAGAATATAGTAAAATATTATACTTATTTTATATTTTCTTCGAAAATAATTATTGATATTTGGAAAGGGAAATAAGCCCTGGGGATTGTTGTAGCAGCTACAACCACCCTCCAAAATTTTTCCATAGATTCGTTTTGGAGCCTCCCTACCAACCTTTCACAACAGCATGTCTTGCTTCATCAAGTACACAAGCTTCAGTGTTTTTCTAGCTGAATGACAGCCTATCCATCAGAGCTTGTTACATTCCCCTCATAGGTTGTTCTTCCAGACTTGGTCCAGCTATAGTCCGAGCAGCACCCTCAAAAAATTGCACAATTCTAGAGGGAAACCTACCTTTCCTCAAGAAATTGTGCAATTCTATATAGCAGCCTACTGGGCTCCAGAATTATGCAAACTTACCAGCGAAGCTTCACTCAAAAAATTGCGCAATTCCACCTAGTAAGGCTGATCAACCCAGAAATTTCACCATTTTGAGCAATAGTCAGCTGCTATGTGCAGAAATTGTGCAATCCCTCTATGTAGCTAGCGTAGTACCATCCTAGAAATGCACATTTTTTCCTCCTAGCTGAGCAGACTATTCGATGTGTAGTCGACTTGACCGGTTCCCTTAGGGATCGAGAAAAACAGATTTGCATCCATGGCATACTCCTCCCAAAGTAGCATGCAAAGGCATCCCTTGTTTTAGGGATCTACTTTTAGCAACTGGAGATTACATGCAAAGATCATTTCAGAAGTCTCCCACCAAGTGTCGCATTCCCTATATTTGTGGCATGCATGTAGCAACCTCGATTTTATCAAAACTCATCAACTTGATGTTGTAGAGATCATTCCTCACATTGATCTTGCAACACTGACATCCCATATTACATCTAGGAGTCGTCTTCACATTCATCTCAGCTACTTTTGGGTAAGGATACTTTTCATGTTTTGCATTGTGTTTTTGGCACTTTTTGTGTTTTGCTTAGTATGAATGTTGTCTGCTTGATTTCAGTGAGCGTTTACTATCATTTTGATACATACTATCTTGCACTAGCACCATTTCAGTTTTTTTTAACATATCACTGTTGTCGCATGCATGAAATTGTCTTTACACAGATGGTCATCGTTGCGGAAACTCGCTTGACGCACATGCATGCCTTATTGTTTCCTGAATCCTACACTTGCTATTTGCATGAATGATCATTCACTCTTTTTTGCACTCATCTCACCATGCATTCAGACTTCTCATGTTTCTAGTCACTCGTCAGCCGGACTAGGCTGCCTTGGCCTAAACCATGACTTGCCCGACTAACACTGTGAATTTTCGAAAGCAAAGGCTCTATCTTCCTTCCATAAATTTCACAAGCCTAGCTAGGCACTGACCTCAAGTGTTTCATTGCATAATTCTTGGAGGCAGTGTGATGTTGGCCCTAGAAACTATGCAATGCAGTTTGTTGGTTGCATATAACTACTAACTAAAATTACGCATTGCATAGTTCCAGTCCTTAGTAGGTGAGGCTGGACTATGAATTGCATAGTTCCAATAGTCAATCAACCTTTGAAAGCCTAGAATGTGCCTTGCGCAGTTTTGGTAGTCACTCTCCCAACATCCCGGTGGAAATTGTGCAACCTTCATGATCAGTTACATAGGTATTTTGCAAGTCAGTTCTCAAGTTCTTTTTGGTTTTCAGTTGACAGATTGCTTGCCATGAGTGTTACCATGTCCACAGGTGTCACAAGTGTTTGTCTGCCTCTCAGTAGCATAGGTACAATAGCCTTCAAGAGAGCAAAGTCAAAGGACACCATTGAGAGCACATCGTGGGTTACAACCAAGTAAGTATTTATGAGCTTGCCTACCTATGAATATATCAATTTGTTCATAGACAAGAACATTAAGATAAGATGGAAAAAACATCATAGTGAGCATCACCATCAGTTACAGTAGTAGGAAACACACCTGCATGTACCGAATGCAAGAGGAAGGTTTTAGACAACATAGAGGCAGAACGAAGTTGTAAGCTCAAGTAGATTCACTTATGATGAAAGAAAATTTGGAGATTTCAGCTATGAGGTGATGGTGCGACATGAAGATCATGCAAAGATAGAGAATATAATAGAGAAGGAGTTTCATGTGTTGAAGCAACAACTCAAGGAAGGACAGGAGCTCCATAGACGAGAGAATGAGTTGCAGGAGGAATAGGTACAACAGCAGGTGCAACATGCACTCATGGATGAAACTACGCTTGTACAGGTATAAATCCATCCCAGAAACTGGCACAGAGCAGACATGGTGAATAATGTTGTTGATTGCATGCAAGGGAATTTAGCAACATGCATGTCATTGTGCACTCACATGCGATCTAACCCATTTGGCACACTCACTGAGGCAAAGACAAGAAGAAAGTCCGACTAATGTTGACCACATAGTTGACAGTTGATACGCATGACCACTAGCAGACATTGGAAGATCAACACTAACACTATGCATCAGTTTGTTGTTGGTTTGTCTGCACCCAAGAATACCATGTGCATGCTAGAATATGAGTTAGATGAAGGAGCCATACCAATGCACCCAGGTGCAACGGAAGCAAGAGTTGACTTCAACAAGATGTCACCATGGAGCGCATGCACACCATCACAGACGAACAAGCTTGGCATCAAAGAATTGGTATCACCAAAAATGGACTGAGTGTCAGTGATGTCTTGCATGGCTTGCTCAAGCCATTTTGTCTCACATGGGCACATGTGCATTGTAATGTAACGTCTTGTCAAGTGGAAGTTCAAGTGTCGAAAGTTGGATGTAACAGTCATAGAATAGATGAAGAGTCGAGGGTAGATGAACTGTCACAATGGGGAATACATCAAAGTTCATCACACCCTTTCCTATAAATAGAACCCCATAACTCATTGTAAAGGCTTTTGTTCAACCAAGCTTTTGATAGTACCATCTTAGAGAGAGCTTGGATAGTATTGTAACAATCCTTGGCTTCTCCACTATGCAAAGCAAGTATATCTCTTTGGAGGAGCAAGCGGTTGTGCCTATAACATTCTGTTGTCGAAACTAGTAGCAAGACATGGATGTATTGTATGACTGGCGCTTACACTTATTAATATAACAAGAGCCAACAGTTTCATGCATATGTTGCATTTTATTCTATGGAATCTGTTTTACTCTAAATGATATATGTATCTATTTAATTACGCATGCATGTATACCTATCTATGTATGTA
This sequence comes from Pinus taeda, assembly GCA_000404065.3. Classification (NCBI taxonomy): domain Eukaryota; kingdom Viridiplantae; phylum Streptophyta; class Pinopsida; order Pinales; family Pinaceae; genus Pinus; species Pinus taeda. Next base: position 150,974 of record APFE030627565.1, read on the forward strand.
TGTAAAATGTGGTGTTAGTTTAACCATCACTTTGGATTGCTAGCTAACTTGCCTTCCATGTTGTGATGCATATTTTATCATGTGTTCCCTTATTAAGTGTGTGCTATCATAGGTTTCCAAGGGGTGCACTCATCTCAACCCCTGTGTGTTTGAACCTCTGATGCAACTTCCTTGGCTTGTTGCAGCTATCACACCCTTGCTACCAACAGAGACATCTTACTTGCCTCTATGTGAAATCGTGGTCAAGGCATTACCGTACGACCCAGTGTTGGGACTCCTACACTGAATGATATCAGGTCTAATTGAGACTTCTTACTAGGGAGATCCCCTTACATGTTAGCTAGTCTAGCACTGTCAATATGTCTCTAAGTGAAGAGAAAAGTGGTTTATGTACTAGGATCCTGCGCATTCATCACAGGAGACCTATTGGCATGATACCGCCATTCCTTTTATGGAATTACACCTTTGATGCCAATGTGGAGCTGAGTTCATTGACATGGGAAGAGTAATGACAGTTGAACATAATGCTAAGGAGATTAGAATGTTGGTTTCAAAAGAAGGATTGTGAAAATTTTTTGAACTCGTTCTTATTTTGGTCATGTTTACTACCAAATTTGTGTCTTGCTGATTTTTTATATTTGTAATGACCTTGTGGAGAGTTGTTTTGAAGAGACTAACGTTAGAGCAAGAATAGTCTATACAAACCATAAGCACTACATTGGCTCAGATGACCAATGCTTGGAGGGCACTCGATGTTCTTAGTGTTTCCAAGTCTCTTCACTTGAAGTGTTAACAAATACAATGGTATGGCCATAACATCACTTAATTTGATCCTCTTTACTTATCTCTTCATAGCTTGAAGGAGAGAAATGATCAGCTGAGCATGTACCATTATGATGATTTGAGAGAAAGGTGAGCAAGTATATGCTTAAACCAATGTTGAAGGAGGCCCTCCTCTTACTAGTAACAAACAAGTTGAAACCATAGGCTTATCACCTTAACAACTAGAGGCGTTTATTTGTAAATTCCGTGGTGTAGTTGGTTGTAAGTCATAAGACAAAAATTGCTTCCTATGAGAAACTAAGACATGTCAATCATCCATTTATTCATTAGGATCAAACATTAAAACTACCATTTCTATAGCAACTTTCTGTTGCATGGCTGAACTACCTCATTAAACTTCCTTATATCAGTAAGTATTGCTAGAAAGGTTTTCCTTTCTGAGGCCTCATGTATGTCAACGACTATAGGGAGTACCAATTCTTGAAAGTGTCCATTACAACTCATTAAAATTGGTTCTTTTCCCACAACAACATATTTCATATCAACAGTTTCCCTTGAAGAAATATTCTATTCCACACTTACCATACAATTATTAGAACACAATTGGTGGGGTGTTTGTTTAAAGTTGAAGTCACTTGAAGAGCATTGATATTGGACACCATTGTGTATTTATGTTTGTATAGGCCTGATACATTTTCTTATGAACCATTAAATATTTCTAATATTCCCTCTATGTCTACTCCAAGCATTATTCTTTTATGTTTGGACCAGAATTTTGTTGTGCTTGTTGAAGAACAAATTTCTAAGGAAGTTGTGAACCACATTCTAATGAGCCATATTACATGACATATGATCTAAGATCTTGATTTCCAATTGATACACTTGGATTTATGGGTACCATTGGATCTAAGTTTTGTAATAGGAATTGATTAGTGGTTTACAAAGGAAGCTTGTACTTTCATTTCCTCCCAATGGAGACAAAGGGGCAGTAAACATAGCTTGTTGCACTAAACCATTGACTTTTGTTTTGTCTGATCTTGATGGCTCTATACTTCTAGGTTCTCTATAACAATGAGTGAATTCATACTACAGTGAATTGTAAATGTAACCATTATTCGAAAATCTAGCCATATTTCTAGGAACTTGATCATTTAAGTGATTTTCTATGATCTAGAAGGGTTCATAGGTTGTATGCTAAAAATATTCCCATGCTTCCCTTTGTTATGTATACTTGAGACCATTTTCTAACAATTTCACTGATTCCTTTCCTGCCTTTATATTTGATAATTAGAACATACTTAAATGCCGAGAAGCATTGTTGATATGGTGACTCTTGTCAACTAGAGTCTGGATAGGTTGATTGCATATCCATCCAATTATGTTACAATCTCCAACATGGGATTAGTTGTTTCACTTTCTACCTCTATCAAGTTTTATGCCAGGCATAACCTCCAAAACTCTTATAGTACTAATAAATGAATATTTTTATTACAATATTGCAAGGAATTGCATGCCAATATCAAAACCCCAATCGTTAGCATGATAGATATGAGGCAATAACCAAAGACAAGATTTTCACATGCAGTGGGATGAATAATATGATTAAATGGAGCATCAGGTAGCATAGAGCTCAATTTAACCTAATGTTCCTTTGAGTTTACATGCCCATCTAAGTGAAACTTTAACAATACATATATATTCCTTTTCACAATTATTTCATGAAACAACATATTAATGATGTCCTACATAGGTTCACCTTCAAGGAGGCTATGCCTTCTTCCCATGATGCATGTAATTATGTGTAGAGTGCAGTAGATTCTAGAATAATTGTTCCATAAATCCAATGTTCTTATAGATGTATGCATGTATTCATGTTGGCCCATGTCAGACTAATTTTAATATTTGCAATATTTGGAATTAAATTGGCTGCAAGCTTCCATTTCTGGAACTGCAATGAAAGTCTTAAGAGTTTTTAACATGTTCATTAGGGATTTGAAAATTCATGGGGTCTGAAATGCCCTCACTTTACCATCCAACCAAGTGAACTCACCTTGTAATCAAAATTTTCCACTTGCAACTACAGAGTACCTATGCATAAGAGAATATCCTATTGGGACTCACTTATTTCTAACATTACTTTACCTAGGGTTGTTTTGATTTGATAATAGAGATATTATGTTGTTTACATATATTGGGTGTGTCTTGATCTAGTATTACCCAGGTCTAGATTCCATTGTCCTATATTTTCTTCAACCACTATATTTGATATAAATATTCTTCCCACTCTTGCTTCATTTTCAATAATTTCAATTCCTCCCTACCTACCAGAGGGGTATACTCCAAATAATATACTAAAAAGTATTTTACGTCATCTTGTGCTCTCATGTTGAAGGAGACTCCTTGAACTTGACTTACGCGATGGATAGGGGAAGAACCATGATGAGACAAGGATTTTGATAAAACAATGTATGGGGGGAGTGGGATAGGGGATGCGAGGAAAATATCATGTGGGAGAGACCAACAAAATAGTGTCCACTAGCCTAAAAGATAAAGAAAATCTAATTGGAACCATAATATCAACATAGCCAAATGGGCTTTATTTTGGGCACCAACTTATTAACTAACCATAACCTTCTCCATCTTCACAAGGTGAGGTTAATGAACATGGACATAATTAAAGTCATGTTCAAATATAGTAATGTGCTCATTTCAAATGGTGTTGCTCTAAAATTTCTATGAGATACGGCATTTTGGAGCATACATTCTTTAAAAAACAACAACAGTTTTCTTGTTGCAAATTATGGTGCATTAAAGACGATGCTTTGATTAGCTGAAATACTTGTGTTCATATTATCCCACTAAATTGTCCTTTTAGAAGTGGCTATTAGGTAAGGTTTTAGAATAAAAAGGCACCTGGATATTATATGGTAGGTCTAGATATCTTTATTTGTGATATCACATAGAAAATACAAATTTTACTTTCAAAAGTGACTAGTAGGCAAGGTTTTAGAATAAAAAGGCACCTAGATATTATATGCCAAATCTAGATGTCTTTAATTATGACATCACTTAGTACATGCAAAAGAAAGAAAGAAACTATATTAATTCCCACTAATTGTTGAGAAGTGGTAAATAGGAGTCTTTAAGAGTCTTTTTTTGGTATTTGTAAACTCTTCCAATTTTTTTAAGCAGAGCTATGAACCCAATGTTGTCTTAAAACTTAACATGGTAGAAAGTATGAAATTTTGTTGGTATTATTGCCTAAACATGCCTTCCATTGGCTTTAAATATGCGTCTCATCTATGAAAACCTAAGACTGTTACCTTTGCTTTCTACCTATGTTGATGGGATTCAGAGAGATTTAATGTAATTAGTGTTAGCTATATTATTTCTAGAATATTAAAGAGACATTATTTCTATGAAATGTATGCTTTGACATGCTATACTAACATTGAATATTAAGTTGAAACTCAAAATATTTAGATGCACACCTAAACATTGACTTCTTGGAGACATTTAATGTTTTATTGCTTTACAAGAAGTATTATTGGAGACTATTCATTTTCATGCTAATAAATTTATTTTTCATGTGTTTATACCTTTTTTGAAGAAATGCTTATCATATGAAAAGTCTCAAATTTGACAACATGAATTTAACTCTATAACTTTTCAGGCATGCCTAAAGTAGATAATCTAGAGATAGAAGGTAGAGGATATCATACAAATTTATATGTTGCTCGGGGTAATTACACTGGAGGAAAGGAGGGGAAAAGTAAAATGTAGTGGCTAAGATCCATGGTCGCAAGCCCAAATCTAATTTCTATTCCTGGTATGGAATATGGCATCAATATAAAACTCAGAATACCGTTGGATTTATTCTATGTATTTTGTGACATATATTCAAATTTACTGTCTAAAAACTTTATTATGTTTAATTTCTAGATATTTTATTTGGCAACCTAATGGTGCAACCATTAGCTTATGTAGCATTAGTAATATAACACAATATGTTTTTATGATTTAATGGTTTCATGTTACTACAATATTCAGACTCACAACTTAGTTATACTAGTACATTCATCTTGTAGTTTAAGTTCTTGATATTACATTTCCAAATTGATTTTCTTTATTCATACTTATTTGTCTTTCTTTGTCTACAAATCTAGAATCAAATTAAATGCTTAGAATAAACAATACATGCATATTCTCATAAATAATTGAAATAACATTTTTTAAAGAGATGCTTGTATTAAAAAAGACCATGACTTTAATACTTTTCTCCTAACTCATTCAATTACTTACTTTCATACATGCACACTTAACAATTCTTTTGTTGGGTTAGAATCTCAAAGGACAAAGAACTTGGAATTTTAGCGTCAACTTGTTGATTCTTTCTTGCAATAGTGTTGTAATTATTTCTTATATTTCAAGTATGTGGTTTAGTGGCATTTTTATTGTTGTTGAAATGTGATTTTTTTAGGTGTGTGTTGCAGGTCTTGAAATTATTGCAAAATTATTTTCACCTCCTGAACATAGGTTTTGAGAACATAGGATTACAGGTGTCAAATTGTGATGACCACTTTGTTGTATCTATAACCTTGCAACTTTTGGGTTTTTCTCTTGTACAAATTTAGTTTGTCGGGGATTCCGGGATTGCACCTCTCTACAACTTTATGCTTGCAATCTTATAGTCTTACAGTTATAGTCTCAACCAACCACAACTTTCTTGTGATTTCACAAGGGGGTGTTCAAATTTCCTTTATAACACAACTTTCCTATCGCCAGAAAATGAGGGAGGCTTTGTAACCCTTTCCTTGCAACCTTCTTGTGATTTCACAAGGAGGTTTTTGAGTTCTTTCATCCTCACAGCTTTCAAATTGTTGATTCTTTCAGTTCTACAAATTCTATGAACTTGAAAAATTAAAATACTTTCATTTTTGACATATATTAGTTCTCTCCTATTTCAAGTTGATCGGTAGATTTTTCTCATGTTTTTCGAAGAATGTACAATATAACAAGGAGGAGATCTTGTAGGGTTTTCTATCTCACAACTTTCTTTTGATCTTATAATGGGGGTTTCAAGTCCTTTTCCAATTATTTTAGCTCACAAATTCTTTCACTTTTGTAAATCTTCTTACTCCTTGCACAGTCAAATTTTCTCACTGTGAATTATAAGGCCTCTCACATTTCAAGACGTGGAGAATTTTATTGATCTTATTGATGAATTTAGAAAGAAATTATGCCGTTTAGACATGGCCTGGACCAGAAGTTGAAATTTGGAAATTTCGTTAGACATGGTTTAGCCCAAAAGTTGAAACTGACTCTTAAATAGGATGAGACGAGGGTATACAATTTTTTATGCATGAGATGGCTCAGAGAGTAGGATCAACATTACTTGTGTATACTAATGTGTGGTTTTGTCTAGGCCATTTGCCTGATTTTACTTAAAATTTCAAGTTAGTTGGGTTAAGCTATACTGGTGAATAGGCCAAGAACAAAAACAGGCTGAGAAGAATGTTGCCACGACTGCTTGGTCAAGTTTAAAAAAATGTAAGTGCTTCTTAAAATTTTAGTATTTTATATATAGTTTAAGGCATATTTTTCTTATCATAGGTATTATAGTTTCGGGCTTGTGTTTTTATGTGAAGCTTGAGAAACTTGTTTCTTCCTTTCTACTAAATAGTTTAGTATGTATTATTTATATATACTAATTTTATTGGTTTTTTTGGGATGCTAGTGGCATACCAACTTGGGTTTTGTTCACAAACACTAGCAGAGGGAGAATGTAATGATGAGAAGGGGAAAATAATTATTGCCAGATAATTTGCACAACATGGGTTCAAGGAGATAGCATTGGCCCAATAATTGAAACAACAACACTCAACATCTAGGAGAAAGATGCTCACCCAGAGAGAGAGAGTAGAAACCATTCCGTTGAACACCAACATTATGAACCCTAGGTTGGAGGAGGATCACAATGGGTTTCTTCTCATCTTCCTGTAGAAGGTTCTTCCAACTTCAGTTCTAGTCACAATCATCTTGTCAGCAACAGTTTCATCCTCTTGCTTTGCCATCATCTAGGTCTAGGATTTGTACCCTAATTAGGTTTGTTTTTCCACAGAGGAATAAATCAGGCTCTCTTCATGATTCACCTTCATTCTCCTCTCTGTCAAGGGAATATATTGAAACTAATAGATCTCCTATTGGTGACTATGTTGTGAGCTCTCTGCATGAGCCATTACCATTAACACCATTTAGGGAAGCAATTGTAGAAAGTAGAGCTGGTGAAAATACTAGAACTATACATAAAAGAGAATCTCAACAAGTTCCCACCCCATTTGAAGAACATAGAGAGATGAAGAGGAATGGATTAAACGAGATATCCCAAGGGGTAACAACATTCCTACATTGGGCATTTACAATGTACTAGAGAGGGTTGAAACATTTGATTCTACCAATTTGTTACCCTAGTCTAATTCAATGAAATCACAGGGTTTACATAGGCAAGAATAGCAACAAAAACAATAGAGGAAACAACAATGGATGGCATAAACTATTCCTCAACCCAGGTCATTCTTTTTAGCACCTAGATACTATGGGTCTCCTTCATCAATGGTTGGATACGTGACAATAAGGACATCAATAAAACTTTTCTTAGCCCCTCCCTGTCAAAGGAGATAATGTCCCTTGGAATAGCCATACTTTTAGAGGTATGCGTAATCTTGGGGGAAATAATGCTTTTAGGAGTGCCTATGTCCCTAGGGGTACTCATGGTCGTAGGGGAAGTAATGCCTTTAGGAGTTTCTTCGTCGCTAGGGGCAATCCCTCTAGGGGAAACAATCCCTTTGGCCTCATTTGGATTTCTTAAGAAATGGCACCAATTTTGTGCCTTCTCCACTCCAAACTACACCGATAGTTCAAATTCAATATTTTATCCCAATTTTCTCTAGTCCAACTGTGTGGCGGAATTTACCACAAAACTCAAACCCAAGTTCCTTAAATAATGAAGACTCCACACTTCACTTTCTCAATCAATTAGGCTTTAAAATTTATCTAAAACAAGTTGATCTATTGGTATTCTTCACATTTCATTCTGAAATTTTTCTCTCTTTGAGGCTGCTATTGATATGAGAGGGAAATATCTACTACATATTTTGACTCTACTTTTCCCTGCAGTGTTTGATGAGGTTAGAGAGCTGAATGTTTATGCATATTCTAGGCAGTGTATATCAGAGACCAGAGTTGGAGGTCTATTCCAATCAGCTAATATTTTTTACATGCATCCAGTAGTGTTGTTTGTCTTCATCATCAGGCTCTATGCAGCCAAATTGTTCAATGTAAATTCAATTTTTGAATGTGACGATGTCCATTTTTCTAATGCATTGGATTTCTGAAGTTGTCATTGGAAATAAAAATTTATTTGGTGTCTGTTAATAAGAAATGCAAAATAATTGAATATATGAAGACTGCTAATAGAGGGAGAATAAAACCCAAAGAAACCCAAAAGATCAAACTAGGAAATGGTCTAGAGGGCACCAAGGAGAAAACCCTAGGCTAACAATGTCATTAACCCTAATCTCTCATATCATCCAATGTTGAAAAGAAGTATGTGATGAGCTTTCTAATGTCCACCTGTCTAATAAATATGGTAGATCTGTGCATAATGATTCTTGTGACCAAAATCAGTTAGGAGGCAAAAATAACAAGTAGTGAGCCTACAATTAACAATGTGGAAAGATCCATCTCTTAGAGCCTATGGTCAAAGGTGAAGTATCTCATGAAGGAGTATGGAAATATATCTATTGCCTTGTATTGTAAAAAAATCTTTGAGCCATAAGAAATTCGATATCAATGTTCAAGTATTGGAGCAAAGAGGAAGATCTATCATTCCATCTATTTATGATACTTTGGCTACAAAGTTTTATGTAGAATTGGATATCCATTAGGATATTTGTTTTGGCTTGAGTGGGAGTCTTCTATGAAATAAATCCTGTTCAACATGGTCATAAGATAGAAAATCATGGAAGTGCAGAGGGGCCAAAACTGTGAGATAGCTTCCCTTTCATGAATATACTTGGAGAACATAGTAATGAGTACTCTCTCAAGTAGTTCCATCATGTTTCACTTAGGCACAGGCTCCAGGCTTCACAATCGTAAAAGGGATAAGGTGTCACTAAGGTATGGAAGAGGAATATTGAAGCCCAAATATCTTAGATGTCAATCTGGAAAAAAAAATTCTCTAGTGTTTCTCATCCTTTGTATCCTCTACTTCACCTTTATTTCATTGTTGGGATTACACTAAAGGATGGGCCATAGGATACTACTCCAATGTAAGTGTAGGATGTCACCATTTCTACCTCCTATTATTTATAGGTGAGAGTAGTGTAAGATGCCTCCTTCTCAGACATGTTCAAAGCCAAATTTTCATTTTGCAAGGTTGACCTGAAGGCCATAACTATCACAGAATGAGCTCAAGGTGTCTAGATTCTTTTGGAGTCTTGTGATTA
>APFE030627565.1:163036-177051 GCA_000404065.3 Pinus taeda
GAATAAGAGGAATCAATGAGAAACATTGACTCATCAAGAATAGAATTACTATACATTGACTTGGTCCCAAAAGAGGGAAGGTCGCAAATGAATTTGACAAAGACTAAAGAATTATTAGATTTGGATTTGATAAATTCCAAATCAAACTCCTAGAGAATAAATATCAATTTAGAGTATTCACCCCTCGTAATTGACATGACAGAATGTAATTCATTCGGTTGAAATAAGAAACTACCATATTATTCTGAAGTCAAATATAATGAAGAAAGATCTGGGTAGCTTGCACAACTACCAAAGCTAACTTTTTGATGTGAGAGTATTTGATTTTAGTTCCATTTAAAGTATGGCTCAAATAATATATCAGATTTTCATGTCCTAGGCCATCTTCTTGGACCAACACCATATCAATGGTGGTAATGACTACAATGAGATACAAGAAATAGTCTTGTTGATAGTCAGGGGGATACAATATTGATTCTTGAACTAGGAAATCTTTCAAGGCATCAAAAGTATTTTGGGTTGTGTCATCCCAATGGAAGGGAACCTGTTTTTTCAATAGGTGAGTAAGTCCTTTTGTAAGCTCTGCATAGTTTGGGATGAATGTTCATAGAAATTTAGTCTTCCCTTGAAGGTGTTGTAACTGAATGAGTGAATAAGGTGTAGGAAAATCAAAATCACCTATACTTTGAGGGGATCGATGATGATCCCTTATTTTGGAACAACGAACTAAGGAAGTATACATGATTGGACACAAAATACACACTTGTGTGGATTTAATCCTATGTTGTAATGCCAAGAACATAGGAAAATAGATTTTGAGATGCTTGGATGATCGTGATGATGTTTGGAATCGGAAAGTAGATAATCAAAGTAAAGGTTTTTGATATACTTGATATCATGGAAGGCATATCCTATCGCCCTTTGGAAAGTTTTTCCAACATTCTTCAAATGGAAAGGAAGTTTACGATAGGAAAACATGCCCCATGGAGAAATAAATTCAACCTTATGTTGGTCCAATGGGAGTATTTTGATTTGATTGTAACCAGATAATACATCCATAAATGAAAACATTTTTCTTCTAGCATAGTCATCAACAATTTAGTCGACGAATAGGTTTGTGTAGTTATCTGTGGGATACGCACGATTAATATCCTGATAGTCAATGCATACTTGAATTTTTCCTTGTTCCTTCATCATATGGATTGTTGTTTGAAACCCAATTAGTGTGAGGAACTAGGTAAATAAAATGAGTACACAAAAGTTTTTCAACTTCTGCTTTGATTGTAGTAACTTTCTTAGGGTGAACCTAACATAGTTGTTGGCTCACTCGCTTAGCATCTAAATAAGTTTTAATTTCATGTACCATGATATTCAAATCAATACCTAATATCTCTTCATATGTCCAAGTGAAAATGTCACAAAATTCTTGAAAGAGGGATTTATAATTCTTAATCTCATGGGGAGAACAAGATGCACCAATATGGACAATTTCAATAACTCCGGGTTTATTCGAAATATCAGGAGTAATGGTCTCTTCAATATTTTATAATTTCTTCTGAGAGTTTAAATCATGAATGGATATGGAATCCTTAAAGGTCTCAGTAATATTGGGTGAAAAAACATCTCCAAGATTATTTTATGGGTTTCAAATAATGAGAAGCAATGATGATTATCGTCCCATGGTGTTTCTTCTGACATCTTGATATCCATGATTTTTTAGTGACTGGAGAATATACCAATGAAAGGATCAAAAATTGAACCTAAATCTTGGAAATGATCAACCCAATTTATTAAGGAATTGATATCAAAATTTTATGAACAGGCTGAATAAATCGCTTCATAGTCAAGCTCACCGAGACTAAGTGACATACCATCGCCAAATGTATCAACATTAGAAATGTCATGTAGTATTCAAGGATAAAATGGAACATTACAAGACTATATCATATTGACAAGAGAAACCATATTGGGAATGTCATGAGCAGGGAGTGAAAAAGTTCCTATTAAGGATGAATCTTTAACAAATCTTATCCCAACATGTTAATAAGGGTGTGGGGATTCACCCACAAGTGGAATGCTTCTAATAGTTTGGGAGTTACCAAAAAAAATGGAAAATTGACCAATGACCACAATACCCCCTTGGTGAGGGAAAGAAATCATCCCAAAATAGGTTGAGACGATGATTTACATGGCATAAAACCATGTCCAGCCCAATAGGAGGTTAGAATCCAAAGGTTCATCTATGACTTCAACCTCGACTGAGACCATTTTACCAACTAATTATACTTGCAATGAATTAAAAATACCATAAGTTTTAAAACATCTTCCATAAAAATACTTAAGAGTGGTGGGTGACTAATTAAGTAGTGGAGAACCAATAGCCTTCCAACATGGAAGCGACATGATACAAGTTGAGGCACCTTCATAACAACTTGAAACATGAATGCCAGTTGGAGAAGAAGTTTAGGAGTATGATTCTTGTGATCAAAGATGACAAGATTTGAATGTGAAGGATATATCCCCCCAATTACTGCAAGTAAAGACTTCTTTTGAGCAAGACAATTCTACAATACCTCAAGAGTTGACATAGCAAAATGAACTTGAGCTAAGTATTCAACTATGTTGTAACTTTTTGCAGCTCTTTCATGAGGATTAATTGGTGATTTATAAATGATTCCTTTAGGAGTTTTAATGGTTAACTCAGCTGCTATTACACCTGCAGGATGATCCAAGGTATATTGACTGGATCTGGAAGGTTGATAATTAGTCTTACCAGTTGAAATATTCAAGTTACCATAGTATTTGTTCCTTGTAGAGACTATAACAATGTCCTTATGTCTAGCAGAAGATAACATCATTACCTGGGAAGGGAAGCTTGATTTTGTGCAACCATAATTGTCTCGTAGTTTGGAAAGGGATTTTTTAATACAATAGGCACATTAGATGATGACTGAAGGAATTTATTAACTTATGCCTGATGTGGGTAGTCCCTAGTAAGATTTTCCTGATTACAAAGAAAGAAAGGGTAATGAGGCTTGCATTTTTCATTAGGAGGCTGATTAGTTTCTTTTTCCTACGATGAATTATCTCTATTCTTATTTACTTTACCTTTCTTCTTACTTACAGGTTGTTGAGACTAGCCTTTCATATATTAAATGAAATTAATATCAAAAGTAGCCACATGAGTAACAAAGGATGGGTTTTGAGTTGTCACAATAGGAGAAGAACCATATAGTTTACTCCTTGTTTGTTGATTAGTAGAACCAATCAAACTATCAAGGGTATGTGATTCCTTAGTGGGAGAAGGTGGAAGATTATTGGATGGTCTCAAAGCATTAGGTATCTTATCATAGAGCATGCCATCCTGAGTATAGACTCAATCAAGATACTTGACATGAGAAATGACTTGCTCTTCAGTGAAAACCCCACCCTTGGCAACATCCTCCATTATAGGAGGTAGTAAGAAGTTAGTGAACCATTCTACCAATAGCTGATTAGGGATATGAGTTTTGACAAATCGTCGATGATGTCTCCACTCATCTCTATGATTAGAAATATTAGTAGAGTCAGATTGTATTAAGGAGGTCAAAATATCGATACTCGTTTCATAGAGAATGGGTAGCTAGAAATGATTTAAAAAGGTTGTTCACAATGCACTAAATTTGTTATATGAAGCTCCAAGTAGCTTGACATACCATTTTACTACCACACCAATAAGGTTTCTTTTCAAGAGATGCAAACAAGTAGATTCATCATTTAAGGAGTTGGATGGACACCATAAATGATATGTCATAATGTGGTTTGACAGATCTTCACTAGAATTTCCATTGAACTTGGGAATGTCACTTGGTAGCTATTTCTGGAATAACCACCGATCAAAGATAATGATGGATCAGATCATTTGTGAGGTGGGTTAGATATAGTAATTCTAATGTTTCCATAAAATGAAATTGTTCGTTGAACTTCATTTGAGGTTGTTGATAGCTTTATGATGGAATGTTAGTTATTGGTGCGAGATATCTGGGATAGGATGGGATAGGTTGGTGTGGTCACTACGACAAACACCCTCTAGAATTTTCCCTACACTTGAATTTTGGAACGTACGGTGGATCTTGTGATCGATCATTTTGTATTCACTTCTTGGTCAGTTGGTGTTTTTGGTCCCACTTCTTGGATTGGAAGTGTCAAAGTCACTCGCCCAAATGTACTCAGCTATTAGCAAGTGCATGAGTTAATTATTTTTCACAAGCTTGAACTAGCACAACACAGTCCATCAAAGGTTGTGCCTGCGTGATCTCCAATCTAGGTCGACAATTAGTGTGCACTAACATCGACAATTTCACACTTCTAGTTGCGTTTGTTCTTCTATTTCGGTCAATGTTACAAACTATCGTTTCCGTGCATCTTTATTTTACAAGTTTCATTTTCATGTTTTCAGTTGTTTCTTTCACTTCCTTTCACTCTAATTAGTGTTGTTTTCATGTTATCCTTGCTCTAGCATGTGTCACTTTCATTGTCGTTTACATATTGCAAGTTTCATTCGCACTCTAGAAATATTCATTTTCCACATGTTGATTGTAACATGATTTACATAAGGTTATTGTGGTGGTTTTAAGAGGTTATATTTATGAAAATTAGTTGATATTACCATGTAGACATCCATCACACTCATTTCCAAAGTTTTAAGCATTGTCGCACAAGTGTCGCCATTGTCGTCACAAAGTGTATTTTTAGTGTCACACTTGTCGTAAGTTGTCACAAAGGTTGTATCCAATTTATCCATTTGTCAATTTTCAATCCCTAATGAACCTCTCCATCAATTGTCTCAGTTAAGGTATGATGGTGAGGATGGAACATCCATAACCGAGCACATTTGTGATTTTCTTAAGTTTTGTGAATCTTACAAAATCGATGATGAAGAGTTTTCTTGTTTGATTTTCTTCCTCACCCTTGAAGGTCATGTTAATATATGGTTCCATACCTTTCCACTTTCCATCCATTATTTTCATCATTTCCTCATGGATTTTCATCAATCCTTTGATAGGTATGGTTACCAAGATGTTTGTAAAAGAATCAATCACTTAAGGATGAAGCCTAATGAATCAATTGAGGATTTTTCTGATCAATTCCTTCACCTTTGTTATGAATTTCGTGAAGAAGACATGGATTAGTATTTCTTGAGGAAATGATTTGAGTGCTTGGTTCTTATCTATTTCCATGGTGAATCTAGATTATATGATGTTTCTTCATCTCCAACTCTTGTAAACCAAGAGCCACCCCTAATTTCATACGAGGAACTTGCTATTTCTTTTTTTACTTCTCCTCCTCCTTTTTTAGTTCCAACGAGGGTGCCTCCTTGCGATGATTTTAAATTTTGGAAATCTACACATCAAATCTCTAATCCATCTTCTCATCCTTCTTCTGCTTTTCATGACTCAAATCCAATAGAGGATATTTCATAATGGTTCATGAAGCCTATAGCGAAAACCAATTTTTCTGTTCCTCAAGATGGTATTAACACTCATAACTCTAGTCACACTACACAAGTAGAGGAGTAGGAAGGTGAAGGTTTATTCAATATTTATTCTCTTTTTTAAAATCCTTCCTCTAAACATGGTGTCTCCTCATTTTGGCTGATATTGAATCTGTTATTCTCGGTAATGAATCGAATGAAATCAGTTTGTTTAGATCCGTAGTATTGGGAAACAATCATTTCGATGACAATAATTTTTTTGATGTATGCAATGATGAATGCCTAAGTATGCCTGTTAATGTTTTAGTTTCTCATTAAAATTTAATTGGAATGATTTAGATTTGTAATATGTTTCAGATGAAGAAATTATATTTTTGAATCTTCCTCTTTGTCCCACTATCCCCTATGCTCTCCCATTTACGATGCATATACATGTGATGAAGATATGTCATGCTCTACAATTTCTTCATCATATGAGCTCACTTCTGAATTGACACAAGGTATTGTGGTTGTCCATGATGAAAGAGAGAATAATTAGATCACTAGTATCCTTTCTATCCCATCATGTCTTGTTTTGCATGAAGACAACTCTTCAAATTAAATTTCTCATGAAATTTCTCTATCTCTAGATTTGTAATAAAAAGAATCTTTCGGCTTGAGTAATTTGGTTGTTAAAATTGTAAAATCTGATGAAATTAGTGATAGAGATGGCCTCCATTTGGTTAATAGTTATCTAATACAAATCAGTGAAAACAACTATCCTCACACCATGCATGATATAGTTCAATCTTCAGAATATGATTTTACAATCCTTGAAATTTACGAGACTTGCCAGAGAGTTGAGGCACTTCAACGTCCATTGATGGTTATGTCAGGACCTCGCAACTTTGGTAATACCACTGAAATGAGTTAGGTCTAGTTTTCTTCACAAAAATCTTCTTTTTTCTTGGTTCCCTCGATGTAAATTATTTCTTGAAATATATTTTGCAATGCGTAAAAGATCTTTCAAAACTTCAATATCTGACTTCTGATCGAATTCAAGATGATTCATATTCATGCAAATATCATGTATCAAAAACAAGTTTGGAATATGTATCTCTCATAGAATCATGGAACTCTGAATTTAATTATTCAAAATATTATCTTTAGCCAAAGGAGTCATACATGTCACACACTTTTGAAAACAATCAACACTTGATCCTTGTTGTGAATATTCTGATGCTAATTGTTTTTTCATCACACCTGAAATCCTCTTGAATGTTAGCAAATGCATGGATTGTTTGAAAAATAAATTTCTTCTTCACTTTCTCTACCCTCACTGGTTTCATGTGTTTTTTATTCTAGCATTCCTTTTTACTTCCTTCGACAATTATGATGTTAGTGTAGTGTGCAACTAGTAACAATAAAATGGTTTTTTACCCTCATCACATGAGGAATATGATTATATTATGCAGAGAATTTGTGGAACTATTCAAATTGATTTGTCTTTGGTAATTCCAAACTAGGAATATGATGCTTTAATCAACCCATCTGATCATGATTTTGTTTCTGATGACTATCATTCAACCTACTATTTTCCCATCAACACATCCAATGATAGACATTTTACATTGTTGGATTTTTATGGTTTAGCATCTCACTATACGGGTACTTTCCAAATAGTTGAGGCACTTTCACACTTGTGGATGGTTATGTCAAATCCTCCCTCTCTTGACATGCATGTTCAATATGATTACATCTACTTCTTCTCACACTATTTTCATCATATTCTTGTGCCTTTAATTGAAAATTCATATTTTCAAATATTTTTTGGTTTTCACAATGATTTTCATGATTTTTACGATCCAATCGTTGAGTGTTTGGAGAAATATTACTTGGGAGGCTATATCGCAACTAAAAATTTCAATATTTATGCATTCTTATTGAATAGTTCAGTGGAGTTGAAGATACATTCACAAGAAGTTTTCGAGGAGTGTTGAATGATGGTTTTTATAAAAAAGGTAAGAATGTGAAATCATAGAAGTAGCGGATGTGGCCTATCTTTCTGCGAATAAGCAAGACCTTCAAATTTTTGTGCAAGTTATTCAAGTTCTTACCTATTCTATTTCACATTTATTTATATCAGTTTGAATTTATTATATCTTTATGAATGCAGGTCAGATGAAGTTAGGATGGCTTCATTGGAAATTTCATTATACATGACCTCGACCTTCAAGATGATTAGGTTAGGAGTAGGTTTAGTTTCATATTAGTTTACCTTCACATCCATCTTGAATTTTCTGTAGATTGTCTTGTGTTTCCTCATTTTGGTTTCACATCATATTTTCTATTAGCCTCCTTCCATTGTGTCTTTTGGTTTTTATTCCTTTCTGTGTGTTCTATTTTCTTTGTTTTGTAAGAGTTTGCATGAATATTCTCTATTGGCTCAAAATGGAATGTGTAAAAATAGAAAAGGACATTGTGACACTGTAACATTTGGCTAACTCTCTATCCATGTTCCTTGTGTTGGTGACATGCTTTGGTCGATTATGCTCTGACGGAAAATATGATCCTTGCGTTAAGAAAGCGTTGTGTCGAACCATGACCTCCATGTCTATTCTAGAAACCTTATGACTCCACTTTGGTTTTTATCTTTCAATGTTTTCAAGTTGGTCTAATCAAGTAGAGAAGTACAATGGGAAAATATAAACGCAAAAAACAATATCAAAGGTCTTATATATGCATCTGTAAAGGGAAAACCTCTCCTCCCCTCAATAACTTGGGATCCCTCTTCTGCCCATGAAATAAATAAGTGTTGATGTAGAGTCCTATATAAATAAATAAATAAGGGTGAAAGAAGAGAAAGGCTTCCTAAGAAGAGAGGTGAAGCAAGCAACCTACCAGGGTACTATCCAGGCTCGTTAGCCGCGGAGCAATGTTTGTGTTTCTGAAGTGACTCTTTCGGGGTACTATCTAGGCTTGTTGAGAGTAGAGCAACACTAGGGATGAAAAATGTATACTCTGAAAATATAAAGCTTACGAAATTCATTACTATATCCTCATTTGAAACATTATGTTATCATTGATATCAAGTTTGTGTTTAAACGAGTAAAGTAATGAAGGGGATTATGTTTATGCATAGCGTAAGCCCTGGCAATCTGAATGATGAATCAATACTTCTTGAAGAACTAGACCATGCACGAAAGAATTGATCAAGGAAAAGAAGCTAGAGTTCTACCAATATGTTTCCAAGTTTTGTCATTGTGACAAAGAACCTCCAAAAATTTTCCTACACCTGAATTTTGGAGAATAATGTGGATCTTGTGATCTATCATTTCGTATTCACTTCTTGGTCAGTGGAATTTTTTTGGCTCCCTTCTTAGATTTGAAGTGTCAAAATCGCTCCCTCACATATGCTCAACTTATAAGAAGTGAATGAGCACATTATTTTATTCAGGCTTGAACAAGCACAACATGATCTGTCAAGGCTGTGAATATGTGACGTCCTATCTAGGTAAAAAACTAGTGCACAATCGCATCGACAGTTTGTCACTTCTAGTTGCATTTGTACTTCTATTTCGGTGAGTTTTGCACATTGTCGCTTCAACACACCTTTACTTTGATTTTTTTTTTTCATGTTTTCAGCTATCTCTTTCCCTTCATCTCACTCTGATTAGTGTCAATTTCATGTTATCTTTTCTCTGGCATGTGTCACTTTAACTATCATTCACATATCGCAAGTGTTGTTTGTAGTGTAGCAATCATCATCTTTTCTCATGTTGAGTGTAGCACGACCTACATAAGCTTATTTTCGTGGTTTCAAGAGGTTGTATTTATGAAAATGAGTTGATATTACCATGTAGAAATAATTCATAGTCTTTTCCAAAATTTTAAGCACTGTCACAAAAGTATCGTCATTGTCATTGCAAAGTGTATTTTTAGTGTCACACTTGTGGTAAGTTGTCACAAAGGTTGTCACACTAAGAGAAGTATGTGTTATTGTGTTCTAGATCATCTATTTTCTGTCATCAAGTTTATATGTGTGTCATGAAAGTTAACTCATTTCATTGTTCACATTAGTTTCCTAATCCGACACTGAGCCAAATTTCTAAAAATTCCCAGTAACTTAGCCTCATTCGGCCTTCCTGAACTGTGCATTCTGCATTCCCAACCCTCAAGATGGAACCTTTCCTTTTGAGACTACACAATTCATAGTTCACATCTCCTAGGACTAGGCACCATTCATTTTCAGTGCTCAAGCCCGGTCCTTAGCCTCCAAAATTGTGCAATTCATCCCTCCAACTTCGGCCCAACTACGCATTGTGTTAGCACTCCTTAAATCTCCAAAGGTTGAGATAGGAAGCCAAGGAGGTAACCTCAGACAAAATTTTGACTTGGTAGATATCCCTACCAAATTAGAGACTCAGGTTGTCTCTAAAATAACCTCACAGCCAATGGAAATGACTAGAGTAAATTAAGGTTTTATGCTAGTTATCATCTCAGTAGGGTTCGATTAGGGTTTTCTGGATAGAGAGAACTATGTTTAGAAATTAGGTCAAGTAATTATAAAGGTTAGTTGCAGCCATAATATGGGGCATGTTAGGTGCAATCAGTGGAACAAATTGTTTTCTCATTGTAGTGTGGTGAGAAAATATAGTAGTAGTTAAGTGAGAAAAAGCATGAATTCACTTATCCAAAAGGAAAACATTGAATGTTAATCCAAAACAAAATAGAGCATTAAAATGATGAATTTTGTTTAAAATTCATGAGATAAAGTAGATGGCTGCTAATAATCAAATATATAAGAAAACATAGGAAAAATAGATTTGCTGATCACAACACAAGAATCCCATAAAAATAGTTGCAACTGTATATTATTTCTGCCACTATCAAGTACACTAGTTGAAAAGTATGAGCTTCCAATATCCAACCCTCTCTATGAGTTCACTCTGACTACATATAGATGTAAAACAACATTTCCCTTCTTTTAGGTCTAATCATACATCCAAGGAACTAATTACATCATTTTCTCTAACCATTCCCTAGGGAGGTTAGAAACCAATTCCCTTTTTACAGTAACTGATTTGATTTGACTTTGAAAGCTTTAATTATAAGAAAATCAACTCTAACTATCACTAGAATGCTTAATTACATCATGTAAAATCAATGACAGACCAATTACATATACCAAGGTAAAATCTTGTCCATCAAAACACAGAAACAAGCCTCCTCCACAGAAGCGCAACGAGTGATTGCAGAAGTGCAACGATGTGACAACAAAAGTGCAGTGAACTTTGGCAAGATGCTTTTGTGACTTTGAGGGATGTTTAAACTTTTTTGAAGGCTGGTACAAGAAGTTTAGGATGTCTACTACACATTTTAAACTTCAAGTCACCAAAAATACATCTCTAAGACACCTCAAAACGGATTAGAATACGACTACTCCATGAGCACAATGAGTGACCCAAAACAGTGGTAGAAGGGTGTAAAATAGGTGATTTTTGGTATTTTTTCTGAAAATTCATCAGCTGAAAAGTGACCCCAAGTAGATTTATGGAATATTAATTGAAATCCACCTCCACATGCTTTCAAATCTTCATTTGGAGCCTCTGGGAAAAAGCGTTGCGAGAACACGTTGTGTTGAATCTATAGAGGACCCTTTAATTGTATGCAAAAATTCTTCAAAATTTCAAACATTTGTTTCTTTTTCTTGTTTTTTGAGTTTCATTTAGGCCACTAAGAATGCATTAGCAAGTTTTCCCCTCTTCTTGAGATTCTTAAGGTATATATTGAGTTTTCCCTTCATGTTCTTGACCTTAACCCTATAAACCATGTTCCTTACATAATAATGTCTAGCCATATTCCTCTACATTGTGACATTTATGTTTGCCTTCTTCAAAAGCTTCCCTAAATGCTCATTCAACTATTCAAACCAATACTTCCTGTTATCCTCAAAACCAGTAGCTATGGGGACATTGGGGTCTTTGTGTTATTCACGAGGAGATGACTCTTTGCCATGTTGTTCTTTCCTTGCCATTGTTCTTGTTGTAGATCTCCTTGGCTGTCTCTCAATGTTTGCATCTTCCATTTTATCTACATAAATGACTTCTTTTCCCTTGTCCTAAGCTACCAAAAGATCCGCTCTGCTAGATGGGGGAGAATCTTGATGTGATTTACCTTGTTGCATTAGGCTTAGCTTCAGTTTCCTATTATCTTGTTTGAAGAAAGACACCATGAAATTGGCTTTAGAAAGTTCATCTTGTAACTCTTTGATATGTTCTTGTTGCTCTTTAATGATGTCTTATGCTGCCTTATCTCCATGATCAGTCATATCTAACTCAGTAGGTACCTCTTCATGATGTTGCAATGGTGAATCAACTCTATCCCTAGGTGATTCCTCTCTGATGGCTTCAACTTGAACTTCTTCAATAATAACCTCCTTAGGCACTCCTTTTGCTTGAGCCCTAGTCATACGTTTAGGAGTAGGCATGTCTCTTTCTATCTCCAGGGAAAAAACTAACCTCTTACCCTTCTTGTATTTTTTTGAAACCTCATCCCTAGGTTGTATTTTTGTCACTGATGGTATGCTAGATGATTCAAGTATTTGTGGGCTAGATGATATAGGAGCATTGAGGCTTTTGGATTGATGACAGAAATTTACCCCAAGAATGCTTCCCATGACATATTGACCTATGTGATCTAGTGGAGTATTATGACTTTGATCAAAGCATGATGGAATAAGCTTTCTTGATGATCTTACCCTTTAGTCTGCACATTTCTAGTCATGCTAACCAGGCTTCTAAACAAGTAATTGGGTAGGTTTAGTGGTTTGATTGATGTGAAATGCATCAACAGCTTGATGTGTGTTATGAAACTAGCTCACAGAAAGATAGAAAATATAGATCAACACCTTAGAATTTAGCCTCTTTGAGGGGACAACCTCCTTTACATTACACAAATTGATGATTCTTTGATGATTCAAATGACAAAACCTCCTTTCTATAGATAGGAGTCTAAGGAGTCACAATACAACCCACCCAACCTAACAATAATAATACAAAGGCACAAAAATAACAATAGAGGGATTCTATGGGGCACAATAATAACAATATGGGGACAATAATCACACAACAATATTAATAAGGGATACAATTACAATAGTAATGGGGTAATCACTAGTATTATAGGGACCTAACATGCCCCTCTCCTTCAAAAAAGTGTTCTCCTTAATGCTTGAGCAGTTCAGGATACTTTTATATAAAATTCTCATCCACCCATGTGGAATCTTCAGCAGGTAAGTTCTTCCACTTGATGAGATACTCCGAAATTGATCGATTTCATAGTTGTAGAGTTCTTGTTTCTATGACTACTTCCAGTTCCAATATAATTTTTCCTTCCCTGTCAAGTTCTGGAAATATTGTTTGAACTGGGTGCTTGTCACCTATATCTTCTTTAAACATGAAACATCGAAAATTGGGTGCACTAGAGAAGCTACAGAAAGCTCCAATTTGTATGCCATAGTACCAATCTTTTGCAACACCTTGTACGGACCATAATACTTTGGTGATAATTTATTATCCTTCTGAGCTTGCTTGAGGGACATTTTTTTATATGGTTGTAGCCGTAGTAATACCCAATCACCTACATCAAAACTTCTTTCACATGTTGAACTTCCTGTTGTTTCATTCTATTCTATGCCAACACGAGGTTATCCTTTAAGAGTTGGAGGTCTTGTTGTTGATGCTCGATGTAATGTTCCACTACTTGAACCATATAATTTTCTCTTAAATATGATGTGATGGATGGTGCCTGATATCCATAAAGTACCATAAATGGGGTAATTTTTGTTGTTGTATGGAAGGACGTGTTATACCACCATTCAGCCAGAGGAAACTATTTGACCCATTGTGTCTGTTTATCAGATACAAAGCAATGAATATATCCTTCCAAACATTTGTTTACTCTCTCAGTTTTCCCATCAGATTGAGGATGATAAGATGAGCTATCAGCTAACTAATTATCGAGACAAGAAAATAATTTTGTCCAAAAATTTCCAGTGAAAATGGGATCTCTGTCACTTACAATAATCTTTGGGTTTCCATGTAGCTTCAAATTATTTCCATAAATGCAATAGAAACTGTATTGGCTTTAAATGGATGTGATAATGCACAAAAGTGTGCATACTTGGTAAGTCTATCAATTACCACCATGATGACACTCTTTCCCTCGGACTTGGGTAAACCTGTGATAAAATCCATAGAAACCTCCTCCCAATGTTGGCTTGGAATGTATAAAGGTTGTAATAGATCCGGGGTATTAATTGTTTCATTCAACTTTATTTTGTTGGCAAACCAACCATTCCGCCACAAACTTTTGAATATCTGATTTAAGGCCATCCCAAAAAAATTCCTTCTTAACCCTGTGGTAAGTTTTTAAAAATCCTGAGTGCCCTCCTAAGGGAGAAGTGTGCATTCCATAAGAATCTTTTGTTTTAGCTGGGAATTCTTACAGAGGTATAAGCAATCTTTGTACCATAACGAATCATTTTGCCAGCTAAATGTAT
>APFE030627567.1:0-71412 GCA_000404065.3 Pinus taeda
AAGGAGGTCTTTTCATTTGTATCATCCAAGAATTGTTCATTCATGTAATGTAAAGGAGGTTGCCCCCTCGAAGAGGCTAAATTCTAAGGTGTTGATCTATCTTTTCTATCTTTTCTTGAGCTAGTTTCATAACAAAAATCCTAAAGTTGAAGAGTTTATAAAGGAAGCCCTAGCGATAAATAATTTTTTATCTCAACAGGTAACCAAACTCTACCAAAAGATATCCCTCATTTGTCCATTTTGCATCAAAACCAAGACGTTGGTAGATCAAGCGGTCAATTCTAGATTGGAATTCGAGGAAGCAGATGACAAGATTGCATATTATATCTCTTGGCAAAACACAGAAAAGGGAAGGCTTACCAAATTACCAGTGATTGAAGAATCTCATAAAGAGATATTGTTCTCAGAATGGGAGACACAGCTAATCAAAGCAGAAAGAGCAACTTCAAGGGCCAGGGTAGCAAGGAATAATGTCATTGAATTGATAAACGATAATTTACACAACACCAACTTAATTTTTGAGTGCACTCCTGAAAATATTCCTAAGGTAAAAGAATTGGAAAAACAATGGAAGCAAGATTCAAACACCAAAAAAGAAAAACTCAAAAAATTAAAAGCCCTCAATTGGGATACACGTTGGATCTATTTGGTCAAACCACATAGCCAATAAATGATAGTCAAATCTCTTGCAGATGCAGTCGATCACATGATACCCGAACTCTCTGATGCAATGTATACAGGTCAATTGCATGTCGGGATGAGTCATCTACCGAAAGTCAAAATGATGCTCGAGATTTGTCAACTAAAGCCACAAGAGGAATGATAGATGCAATGCATCTTTTGAAGTGATTTGCAATTCTATTTTTGTCATGAAATCCCATATTTTTAGAGAGGCTGTTACAACCACTCCAAGCATCTTCTATGAACAATTTGTTTTTATTTTCGCTATAAAGACCCTTTCATGTCATTTGAGAAAAGGTCCTGAATTTGTATTAAAAATTGGGTTGAAGAAGAGAGCAATTTTGCACTTCTTAATTTATTTTTTGTAGAGAGCAAGGATCAAGGTTCAAACTTTTTTGTGTAAGTAGACTTCAAAAGGACTTGCATTTCTGTATCTTTTTTGGAGTTTTCGAAAGTAAAAAGGAATGAACCAGACTGTTACTTTAGTAGCACACTCAAATACATATGGTACTTATATCTATGTCATTTTCTTTCATGTTAGGCAATTTAACAGTCTTTTGATTCAATATTGTTGTATATGTGACTGTCCATTCAATTCTGCATTTATATCAGTTCTAAGTAATTCTGGAATTGATATCTTGAACATGTATGCTGGTAGTTAATGTTATTATGATATGCAATCTATTTTATATTACTTTGTTTGAAGTAATCATTGTTCATGCTTCACTTCTGTAAATTGATTGATTAATCTTTATTAGTGATTGATTACCTGAGGTCATCATAAATCGCATAGATACTGAGTTACGCGGGGTTATATATATATATTTTATTATATAATATTTATATTATAATTAATATATATATATATATATATATATATAATTTATAATATATTATATATATTATATATATATTATATTATATATGTATATTATAATTATTAATATATTATATATAATATATATATATAATATATATATATATAGTTATTAGTATATTTTCAAAAGTATTATCATTCAAACCATCTATCATACTTTCACATATTTTAAACACCCACTAATCTTAGACACATCTTTATAGGGAGACCGGTCCCATATTATCTAGCCGAAGCCACCATATCAAACGGAAAAGGAACTGTATTAAGGGCCAGACCAGGTGGTTATCCACCAATGTTATTGGAGTGATTTTAGAGGCATCAACATGACCCTATGGACCTCTTGATCCTTGGGTGGTGTTTCCTATTATTATTATATAATTTGATCAAACTAGTGATAATCCTTCGCCACCTTTAGTGGAAGATATTGCCTCCCTTACAGTCCCATTAGTACCTCCTAACACTGCTAAGAAACTCCATCATAATATAGAATATGACCAGGTTTCTTTACCCACATGGGCCATCCCTCCACCTATTCCACATGGCTACCTCGATGAAAAAAACCCCTTGAAAATGAGTCTTCTTCTCATCCATTAAACTTGAATGTCATGGATTGACCTATTGATTATCCTAGCAAGATTATTCCTTTTGATGCGTCTAGTTTTCCCAAATTGGAAGAGGTAGATATTGTAAAACTAAATCTTGGAATGATTCAGGGAGTACCTCCTCGACCCTCCTTAGCCATTCCACCCTTGGACCGATTCAAGTCTTAGGTTTCTACTACTTAAATTTCCACTAAATTTTCCAACTCCTTACCACCTATTGACAAGCGTTTTGTACTATTTTATGTCTTGATCCTACCTTATGTCCTCAAGTTAATTTTGAGAGCATGACTATGTTAGAATGTCCTTGGCATGGTCAACCTTTCTAGATTGGGCAATTTTACATCCTTTGGCATGACCCCAAACTTGTGAGCCATATGGTTCCCCTATCGTCCATGAGTTCACGTATAGAAAACCTTGGTCTGTGCGCAGTTGTGGGGTCCCTTTAGTGTGACCTACCAGACTATGTTTCACTTGTATATATTGTACATATGAGTGTGTTGTTTATACCCTTTCTTGCTTTTATGTATGATGTGAGTATTTTTCATGCCTAATTTATGCCAAAATCCAAAAAAATTATAAATTTCAAAAAACCAAAAATATATGTCCTTTGTTTACCTCATCCATGTTTATTTCTTTCATTATGTGATTTAACCATGGGTCTATTCTTTCTAGATGGTTGTTACAGGATAGGGTGGAATTTTTATTGCGACATCTATTGGGCCTAAGGTATGTTTCCTCTTACTGGCGTATAAGGGTACGTGATCATTTCCATCATTATTTCATTTTGACTGTTAGTGCCATTTTTAATGCCTTAGCTCTGATCCTGTCAAGTTGTGACTTTAGCCACTCTCTTTTCTGCACATTGTAGTTTGGAGGTGGAGCTTACCTATACATGGATGCCCTAGTTTAACACCTTTTTACCATAATGGTGTCCATCCATTCATTTTTACTCTTTTTTGGAATCCCTCCTTCTGACTCACCATGAACTAGAATATGAGCCTCATGTCCTCTTCTTTGTCATATTTCTGGCTATACCCCAGGAGGATTCCACATTTTATCCCTTGTGATTGCCACTTTTTATCAACCTATTTTTGTAGTTTTAACCTTGGTTTCTCTCTTCCATCGTCATCATCTACTTGGCCTACCATCCACTTTCACTTGGTGTTATACCCTTTCTTAAAGGAACTGCTGCAATGAGTGGTCCTATTAGCCAACCTCTTGTCCTCTTTATCATGATTAGTTCCACCATGATCAGAACTAGTTTTTATCCTCTATACCACTCATTCCTCGAGGAGGAGTTTCCTTTAAGCTCTTTTAAGAATCCTTAATTTGGAAAAGATTGTCGAGTGAACTTGTCTCCTTCACGCTCGTAAAAGTACCTGAAGGGTCGTCTACCCAGTATAAGTTTAACCCTTTTCCGAACTCGGATAGACTACTTGTGAAAAAGGATACCCTAGTGTGATATGGCTAGGAGATTCTCCCTTATATACTTTTATCTATTTTATGGCTTGGGGGACAAATTTACAAAAAAGGAACTTATAAAAAGAGAAGGGAGGGAAAACTTATTTCCATTAGTCATCAAATGGAAGCATCGTTTGCGTTGCCCTTCAACATGGCACTTGTATGTTTCATTGTCTTACAGTTGGGTTTTATAATTCCTAGGAGCCATACCATACATATGAGTTTGTCTACTCCTACATTTGGTTACTCTTCCCGTCATATGGATCATGCCTTGATTCCTCTTGCGTCGTTGCATGATATCACATGGTGCTCATTAGTAATGCTACTGAGTCACTCTTGTGTTGTGCCGCTATGTGTTCAAGGGAAATATCAACTTGTATTGACCATCTACAGTAGCATGTTGGCCTTTTTGCTTCGGCCATCCTTGTGTCAATTTTACTTCATCACTTCATGACTTCATCCATGCATCACATCATCCTCATTTGTTCTGTGTTGATTGATGGGGAATACATCAATGAACTCCTTTGGCATATCTTCTCTTGTCCAATCCAACTCATTATACAGGAGCTTGATCTAGGAACCAATAGTACCTTGGAGCTTGCAGACCTCAGTGGTAGGGTTCCTTGTGATCAACAATGGGTTCACACCATTAGTTCTTGATTGATTGAGTTCACTGGTTTTCGACGTTAACAAATTTATTCACACTTGGTGGACTGTAATAGGTTCCTTGGGATCCATTTTCCTCATTTATGGATTCCCTCATGTTCATTACTGGTTTACCTCATTGGACGGTAATCAGGTAGTTTCTACCATGCTCCACATCAGCTCATATATTCGCATGCTGTAGATTCATACCATCGGGGTTATGTCGAAGACCATGGGTTAGGGACATCTCAATTTTATATGGCATCCTTCCCAAGTTGTGTTGGAGTTATGTATTATTCATGTACTTTGAGGACTATCTTGAAACACTTCTATGTTTGTCATGTGTCCATATTCCTACTGATGTATACTGTGACATAGATCCACATTGTATTTGTTGGTGGCTATGCTCTATTGATTGAATCACATGGATCCACTGTGTATGTATTTCATGGCCATGTTCTAGCATTTCATGTCATGGATCCGAAATGTATGTTTTTGCATCCATGCTTAGTATTTCTTTATGACTAAGCATGGTTATGCCTACCTTGGGGATGTTATCAGCGCAAATGAGACTTCAACTTCAATATCTTCCAATCTGAATTCTTGGCTTTGTCTCCTGATTTCTACTTTCACCTCTGAGTTTTGTTGTAATATGTTTTGGTCATTATCTTCTCTTGTGACCTCATACATTAGGGGGCATTTGTTATCAACCTAATTTTATCCCTAGGGTTAGTGCCTCTGAGACATTATGTTGATTGAAATTTTACTTCGGCCTCAAACCTTCTTTTTCCGGTCATGACACCTAGTCACATGAATGATGACCTTGTGAGAGAAACTAGACCCTTTGAATCACTAGCATGACCACCTTATGGGAGTGATTGTAGTATTTTCCCTTTTGTTTTGTGCCTGTGACAAGGGACTCCTTCTAGGGTTTCATGGTTCCTAAGAGATCAGTTCAAATCATTGATTATTCAAGTTGACCAAGGATTCTCATGAAAAAAATTTCCATAACTTCTCATCATGTTGAGTGTCCACATTCATCCTCTTAGGATATCTCTTCATCCTATTTATACTAGACCACTTGAGAGGGTCAAGCGAGCCACAAAGAAGTAGAGTCTTAGGTATACTATGTTTATGCTTCAAAATTAGATTCTTGCTAAGAGAGACAAATTTTATGAGGGTTATGCTACTAGAGTCCATATTTTGCCTATTTTAGTGTGGAGACTCTACTAGTTTTTGTAGAGGAAACCTTAGTGAAGGTATACTTGTACTTTGTTTTTGGATTAATATAAATTCATTTTCCTTCTTTGTATCTACATGTTCGCAACAATAATTATTATTATTTCTATAATGTTTTCAGTTAATGATCTTGTAAGGAAGATCACTTATCATCTTTGCATGTTTGTGATTGTGTGCCACTATTGAGATCAAGTGTGGACGAAGTAGATCATTTGAGTAGAGCGTTGGGATTCTGTACTGAGCTCAAAACCCTTCACCAATCTATGAGGAGGCTAGGCCCACACTTTTTTCTCATAAAATCTAAATCAGTTTTTATGCTGCATGTGTGAGCATTGCGTTGGGATCTATCTATCCACTAGCCATGTTCCTTTTATTGTCTGGTAATAATTTCAAATAGAGGATAGAGGAGCCATAGATCCTTGCATAATCAATTGCAAATCTGTTGAGGAATTTTCCTATCTCCACCCACTTGTTGAGGAATTCCTAAAGAAAACCATCTCTACACCCAACCCTTGGGATTTTCCTAAGACCAACTCACCTAGATCCAAAACCTTCTAGCAATCCAAATCTCAGCCAAGAATAAATCCCATCACACCATGGCTATCTAGGAATTGGCAAAGCAAGGTTGAAACCACTATAAAACCAAGCAAAACCCATGCCATTGACACCAAATGAGCCAAATACACAAATGCATGCATCATGCATTCACACTTAAGCTAGGAAATCACACATGCAACCTATTACCTACAAGTCCTCTTGTTGAAGCTGCTTGATCCAATCCTCCTTGCTTGTCCTTTGCTTTCCTTGTCCTTCCTTTCCTTTTGCTTCCTTTTCTTTCTTGATTGATTTTTCCTCTTTGTTTTCTTCTCCTTTCTCCAACTAAATCCAAATACAAACTGACAATATGCCCCAAACTGATTCTCTGATGTCATTTTATTATTGATGCCTCTAATTTCTTCAATTTTCCTATATTTTCCTTCAACTTCCTCGTCATGTAAACCTATGTTGTACCATCTCCCTTTTCTCCTATTTTCCTTTATTTAATAAATAATGCCAATAATTTCCACTTTTCCAATGCCTTTGCCAATTTCCTTGGCCATAATAAACAACAAGTAATGCCCAATAGGATGTTTTGGCCAACATTCAGCTTGGAATAAGTGTCCCATGAACTTGGTCTTATTTTTCATTTATTAGCTTTGTTACATGAAATTTTAACCAAGGGATGTTACAAGGTCACTATGAAACTAAATGCCATATAAAGAAAAGCATGATAACAATGAAATAGGCAAGGATGTCTCCAAAAAAAATGTCTAAAAAAATTATCTTCAAAGAAAAGATTTTATTCTAATGAAGACAATGAAGACACATCAGATGATTAGGTAGATTCAAATTCAAATTCTAAAACTTTATACAAAATACTTATGGCTCTTGAAGATCAATTGACTATTCAATCAGATAATTATGAAACATATGATTAGTTAAATGAATTAGGAGTAATTGATAGACTGGGGAACGAAAACAAAGATCTGGGAGCTAAAGAAAGTGATATTGTTAATGATATAAACTTACTAAAGACTTATTTAGAAGCAACTAATAGAAGAGAGGAAGTATTAATGAAACAACATCAAGAAAAGGAGAGGCATTGTGAAACGTTAGAATTGGAAATTGTGACTCTAAGGGAAGATTATGAGAAAAAAATCACAATCATATTTGAATCACAAATGGGCAAAGGCATCCGAATCGTTATAGAAGATTATTAATGAACAACACTCTCCTCTAATTAAGTCAAGTCTTGGATACAACCAAAAGGTTTCAGATCCACAAGGTAATGACAAGGACCAACATAAGACTCTTCAAAAGGAAACTGAATCAAGTCACTCATAAGATAGGAAACCATCAATATCAGAGACAAGGTTAGTCCCCAGGTATAAAATATGGTTTAATGGATATTTTTTTACTTGTAACTTATTTGGGAATAAGGCCACTAAATGCAGATCTAGTGGATGGAATGGAACAATCTTTTGGTTACATGAGATGGTATAATTGCCACAATTTTTGACACGTAGTAAGAAATTGCAATCAATTAACTCAGATTTGGAGGAAGAAGGAGAAGCAAATAGAGACACAAGGAAGACAACCCCTACTGTAGTCTATTTGACTTAATGCATGCTTCTAATAGGGATTATAGAAGTAAATGTGAGGTACATAGCCTCATGGAAAGTAGATGATGACTATCAAGTCCAAAAGATTAATTTGTTGAAAGATGTGCTTGATTTCAGGGGGAGCTGTGCATGTGTGCTATGTCACTAGTTCTACCTTGATGGTGATTTAGATTATTATTTTGATTATGGTTTATGCTAATAATGTTTCATCTGTTGAATTCAGTGTGTTCAATAAATAAATGACATGTTCACGGGGAGTTGTGGATATTTTCTTATGAGAAAAGTTAGCATTGTATAAGTGCTTTATATGAAGGAAAATAATGTATGTACATGGTTCTTAACTCAGAAAATCGTGTATGTTTCTCAATGGTAATAAAGGAGTGACGTAGATTCAAGGGGAGCTTCTAATATGCTTTCATCAGTTCATTGTTGATATTATCGTTCTGACATTGGTTTGTTGTAGTCTGTTGATGATGCCCATATACTGCTAGGAATACATGAAAGGGTGTTGGTTCATGATCATTTTATGAGTTGTTGCAAAATATTATTACTTTTTTGATTTGTCTCTTTGCTATATTTATTTTTGGCTTGTTCATCGATGAGGAGGATATAATGTGATAAAGATTGGTGATGAATATTTGTTGGCATTATGGTTTCTGATGAGTTCATGATCAACCTTCTTACAATGGTTTTGCAATGCATTGCTTACTATTGGAAGATACATATATTGTTGTCACTATGTCTTGGTTGATATTGGTTGACATTCAATATGTTTTCGATCGGTTCTATTCTACTTTATTTCTTGAGTTGTTGGAAGTCTTCTTTGTCCACATATGTTATTGATGAGTCTTGTGTTTATGTGTTGGCTCGTAAGAGTCATCGAGGGGAAGACCTTGGGTTCAGGCACAGGAGGCCAACAATAGTCCATTATAGTCTAAGACAATGCCAACATTTTCACCTTACCCCAAAGGGCAAGGAGTCTCACCCGAGGTGCACTGTGACCAAAAGGGAGAAGGGTTCAGAATGGAGTTGAGAAAGTATCAACTGGGTTGCATTCGATCACATATATAGACATATTATATATAACACAGAGATAACAACATACTCGTGATAATATAAGGACTTCTGATTACATGCAATTGATAAGACATTCAAAAATTTAAAGATTCATCATACACGGGGCCCATATACATCACAAGCTACAACCGATCTTAGCAGGTATTCATATTAATCTTAACAAAAAACATTACAATATAACTCGGATTTTGCCACAAACAACTACATGAAATACCGGGCTCAGTTCCATGGGTTTGGTTCAGCTTCGAGGACCTTGTCTTCCAGGCTCTTGTAACCTTCCCTCCATCTGCCACAATTGGGGATACTTTCACCTCCTTTCACAGCTCTGCTGTTCCTCTCCTTAACCTCGCTAAATCCAACCCCACTTCTTTCCTAGTATTCTCCTTTTATATCCTTCTCTATTACCTAGACTGGTAGTTCTTGCTCGACTGTTCTTCCCATCAGTTGCTTCTGCACCTTCCCACCCCCTCAGTTTTCTTTGCCTTCCGTTGCCACGTTGCCACAACTCTTGCGCAACTGGTTGTTTCGCCACCCAACTGTTGCTGCCACCCATTTCCTTCTCATCCCTTGGTCAGCCAAAATTGGTCAAAACCTTTTCAAAATTTAAACGAAGGCCCAAACAAGCCCTGCCCACAATTCCTTGACTCATCCCTGAGTCAAGTCATTTCAACCTCTATCAGTCCTGCTGATCCTGTGAGTGGTGGATGCGCTATTGCTTGTGCTAGTTCTGCTATCTACTGTGTGGGTGCTTCTTCTACTTGGATCATTTCTTGTAGAGTGGCATCCATTTTTGTTTCACCTTCTAGCTCTTGAGGTTCCCCTATTCCAAATGAAGGCTCCAACTCCGGGACAGAGGTCGTGGTCTGTTGCCTGAACATTGTATAATTTTGAACGATGGTGTCCTACCATGTGAGAATTGTACTGATGGCTTGAGTAAACACTTCTGCCAAGTGCGACATTAGTTCATTTGGCCACTAGCTTTCAAGGTCGCTCGATTGCTGCTCACTGGAGTCACACACCTCCTTCAGAAGTAACACCTACATTCGAACCGGTGGCTATAGATCCCTAATTAGATTTTTCATCCTCATGGACTCCTCCTTGATACTATCAACCGGAGCGTGAAGGGTGTCCATTTGATCATTGATT
The DNA here is from genome assembly GCA_000404065.3 of Pinus taeda. Taxonomy (NCBI): domain Eukaryota; kingdom Viridiplantae; phylum Streptophyta; class Pinopsida; order Pinales; family Pinaceae; genus Pinus; species Pinus taeda. Next base: position 9,891 of record APFE030627567.1, read on the forward strand.
TGCTGCAACTGGGCGTGGTTTGTGCAATCTTTCGTGCTAGAAAACATGGTCTATATTTTCTCTCTAAGGGGGTAGACCAAGTGGTTCTTCAGTGCCAGACTTCCAGACCAATCATGGACCTTGTTCATTAGGGCATATCCATCGGCGAGGGCATTTTCTAAAGCTTGATTCTTTGCTTCTAGTTCCTTGACCTTTCCCTTGATTTTCCTCGCGTAATTTGCCACGATAGTGTAGATCTCACTGTCTCCAATTTCCTCTTCTTCTCGGTATTGCTAGCTGCCAAGCGTGAGTATGCCATCTAGATGTGTTTGCAGTAGCTGACCAATGTGTAGGTAGCCATGTCTATTGGTACTTCGGTATCTGTCTTGATGATGGTCGGCCATAGTGATCTGAACTACTGTGTGACTTCGTCGACCAGGGCCTGCTATCCAACATTTTCTTGTTGTAGTTGATCACACTCTTCTATCACCGCCTATAACTATTCGTTTTTTGTTCATGTTCCTGGGCCAGGTCCTCATGGATCCTTTTGGCCCTATGTGCTACCTAATGGATAAATGAAAACAATTGCACCGACGACCAGTGTTGGAGCATATCGACCTGCATTGTGTTAGGGTCTGGGAACTATTGTTGTAGGGGTAGGCAGCTGGAAATGGACTTGTCAGAATAGGATGTGGGTGAATAGGGTTGTTGTGATGGTGGGGTGAACTTTGGAGTGGGTGGAAGGATGCTGGGAATCGGGTAGAATGTGAGACTTATAGGGAAAGGTGGTAAGTATGACTCAACCCTTTCTCCCTGCAAAGTAGAATCTAAGTTTCCCCCTTTTGGTGGGTCCAACCCAAGCATCGAGAATGTGGTAAGTTCCATAGGTTGCGTCCCGGTGGTATGAATAGTGCCCTCTGTTCACCTAACTAAATAAACTTCTGCTTCCATAGTCATTCCTCATCAGCTAGGCTGAAGTGTCTCGGATAAAGTCCCAATGGTTGAGGTAGTGTTCGAGGATGACTCCCACAACTGATGTAATGCAATGGTGGTGGTGGTGGTGATCTATTTAATGATGGTGGTTGCGGGGATTGATTTCTCGACCTCCACAGTAAGGTCGACGATCGGAGCTGGCAGAATATCTTCCAGTTTCTTGATAGTTGGGGTGCAGGTGACTTGTTTTTTCTTGGGCTTGGGGACTGTGGGCTAGGAATTGGCTTGTGCTACTCCTGTCCGAAGCTTCATGGCTAGCGGTGTCATTACGATAGGGGTAAACATGGTGGAGCCCCATAATAAGGTAGGGTAGTTGCTCTCACCTGACCCGAAGCTAGGAATTGTTTGTCGGAGTTCGAACATCCTTTCCTCCATCTAGAGCACCATCGGCTTGATTTCCTCCTCGGCTGGCCACTTCATGCTGCTCTTTGCCCCATCTTCCCCTTGCCCCTGCGGAGTCAGCGCTCTAAAGAGGTACTTGTGGTTGACTTATATTATCTCACAGGGCACTCTCGGCCATGACCCGACTTCTCTGTGTAGTGCTTCCTTAGTTAGGACAAACCTCATCGGTCTCATATCAAATGTTTGAGGGTGGACGCACCTTGGTGTTAGGTACGTATGTGCGTAGGATGCACCAAACCAAAGGTCTTTTGAGAATTCGTCTAACAGAGCCTTGGGTATCCTCTCTGTTGACCTTATGATGGCCAACATCTACTTGTACCAGTCCCTGAAGGCTATCTCGTTGATCTCTTTCATGCTGGGGTCTCCTGATGCCTTCCATGGGTCATACCAAAGTGAAATTGGTTGGCCATTGGGGATGGGTGCCATTTCCCTCTCCTTCGGTGGCCTCCATTTCCACATCGCCAGTGACATCAATAGATATCTGAACATGAACCCAACACCCATTTTGTACATGCCCTCACATGCATCAAATAGCTCATTGAGAACATAGGCTGGCCAATTGAGAACCTCCCCTCAGCAACAATGTTCCACAACTGAGATTGCATCCAAGGTGCATTCATTCTTTTTGAAGTGTTGCCTTATTTTTCCTGCAATGAGGTAAAAGGAAAATGTAATGTCATCCTTGTTAATCTTATCTAGCTTCGCTCTTCTCCTGCCCCACTCGGTTCCATATCTGGAATAAATGTTGTCTTCAATTTGCTTCTTGCCCCACTTAGCCCCTGCCTAGAATGTAGTGCTAACTACATTTCTACCCTCGGCCAGTCCTATGAGCTGACTAATATCTTCCACGTGGATAGGGTACTCCTTATCCAACCATAGTGATCCTACATGCATCCTACTCACTAACAGCTTGGTACATTGCATCGTGGAAAATTGATTGCCAAACATAGGTAGGCTCCTCAAATGGAGTATTGTCGATATATGTATTCCCTTAAATTCTTCCCTGACCCTAGAGGACTTAGTGCCATCCTCCTTCTAGAAATTCTTTGCATAAACTTCTCTTTTCATTGCCAGGAACTGGAAACAGTCTGTAAAGTCATTATCTATCGAATTTGCCTTGTGATACTTGCCATATAAATTATTGACCATTTTAATTCATGCATCTAATGCATGTTGTGGAACTGATACGAGTCTTTTGGCCATCTCCTTGCTCCTGCGATAAACTATTTGCACTGAAGGCTTCTCGCTTCTTTGTCTCTGCTCCTGTTCTTTAGAGCGAACCTATAACTCTTCTATTGTCTGCAATTGGAATTATGGAATTCCTTTCATTCTTCTGCGACTTAAGTAGCTGGCCCTGACATGATGTTCCCTGACTCACAAGGCCTTAATAACTAATTACTCCATCAATTTTCCCATGCATTCTAGGTAGACCTTGCCGTCGCCGACCGACTTAGACATGACAACCCTGACGTGGAATGAAGGTACAGAGTGGGATGCATGGCGTATTTATTTTGCCATGATGGGTTTATTTATGACTAACTTTATGCTTAACGTGAAAAGATATTGCGGCTCCTACTTTGACAGTTTCTTATTTAGTGACTTAATTAGGAAATGACTACTGGTATGGCGGACAGGACGGGTATCTGTGTGGTCATAAATATTGGAAAAAGTGCATGACTATGTGTATTCTACTGATTAGGATTACATGTGTGGCCCCTAAATCTACTGACTGGGATTATATATGTATCCACTGACGCTACCCCCCCACTAACTCTATCGACGAGGACTACATGTGTGTCCACTGATGCTACTTACCCCCGACCACAAATGGGTTTCGGTAAGCGAAGATTTTAACGAAACCTTATTGATATATGCCTCCATTCTTTTTTATGAGTTGCAGAAGGGCTTCAAGCGTGCACCATTCACCCATCCATGCAATAAGACTCCATCCAGTTGTGCAAGCCTTACCTCGCCCAAATCTCTGATTTCTGTTATTATGAATGGACCCAACAAGTGCATCTCGAATTTCCCTAGGAACTTCTGGAACTTGCTGTCGTAAAGGATAACTTGTTCCCCGAATTCAAATGAATTCCTCTTGATATTCCAATTGTGTTAAGTCTTTAGCCTTCATTTCTTGACTGATTGATCGAATTCTGCTAAAAATCAGGTTTCGTCAAGTTCCATCAGCTGGTTTAGTCTGTCTCGTAAAGCATTGTTGTCTGTTATTCTCATTGCCTCTGAGATGAACATGTTAGTTAGTATAAATTTTGCTGGTACCACCACTTCCCTTCCATATACAAGTTGAAATGGAGTTTGCTTATGGAGTCTCTTTACTGTCGTCCTATATGCCCATAGAGTTGCAGGTATTCTTTCATCCTAGTCATCCCTATTGGCAAATACAACTTTCGTGAGTCCTTTCTCCAGTGTCTTGTTAAATGCTTCTACTAGATCATTAGGTTATGAGTGGTATGGGATGCTCTTGTTGTGTTGAACCATGAATGTCTTTAGCAGAGACTTAATGGTCTTGTTCAGGAAACGCGTGCCTTGGTCACTTGTGAGGCTCCTGAGGCATCCAAACTATGAAATGATGTTCTCAAATATGAACCTTACTGTTGTTTCTGTTGTGTAGTCCTTTAAGGGTGTCACTTCTACCCACCTTGTGAGGTATTCTATTGCTATTATGATGTACCTTGCTCGCGAATGCCTTGTCGGTGGAGAAATGGGTCCAATTAAGTCTATTGCACATTTATCAAAGATTTGCACTATGTGGACTGGGTGTAGAGGCAACTCATCACATCGCGAAGGCTTCCCGACCCTTTGATAGATGTCACATGTCCTTGCAAATTCTTTAGAATTCTTATGGATAGTTGGCCACCAAAGTCTTGCGTGGAGTATCTTTCTTGCGGTGGCCTTCCCTCCTACATGACCTTTTGTGACCCTTGCATGGCACTCCCATAGGAAATCATTCCTTTCATGCTGCAGGACATCATGCCTGAGAATTTGATCTAAGCCCATCTTGTAGAGGTGTCCAGCGATCGGCTGGTAATCTGTTTCCCTTACTACTAAGTGTCATCTCTGTACTGTTGCGTATCCTACTGGGCAGTGCCCAGTTGTTAAAAATGACTCGATCTATTCCAGGTGGTTTGGGATTGCCTCTATTTTAAATAAATTGACATCAGGCAATCGATCATCCGTTGCTCCTTCATTCTCCCCTGTTCCTAGCTACGACAAGTGGTCTGGTCCCACATTGAGTCTGCCGGGCTTTACCACTACTTCAAATGTAAATTCCTAGAACAGTAACAACCATTGGCATATTCTCCCTTCTAGTACTAGCTTTTTTACTAAATCTTTAAGTGCATAATGGTCTCTGAAGAATTGTAATGGTATGCCCAGTAAATAGTGTCTAAACATTTGGAGAGAGTAAACCGTTACTAGGGCTTCTCTTTCGGTTGTTGTATAGTTTCTTTCTGTAGTAGAAAACTTTCTACTATCATAGTACACTAGATGGTCCATGTTTTTCTCCCCTGGTTGTGCTAGGACTTCTCCCAGTGCTATTTCTGATGCATCTATGTGCACATGGAACATTTTGTTCCAATCAGGATACACCAATATAGGGGCGTTGTTACGGATCCATTTGGGCACATCAAATCCCAACATTCATATTAGTGATTTAGGACTCATCAAACCCTAAAATTAGTTGTTTCATGCCCTAAACAAGTCAAGCCTTTGAATGCCTTCTTCCCAGACAGTTTCATGACTTGAAGACATCTAGAAACTACCTCTAGAAGGACCAGCGCAGGTAAGCCCTTATGAAGGTGCGTTGCAGAGTAGCTAAGTCCACTGCTAGGGTGCTCTGCAGAGCACTTAGGCTTCCTTTTACCTACGTTGGGCTTGAATGAGAGAAATTCACATAGGTTTTGGGAATATTATTATCTTGTGGAGTCATCTATAAGTTTCCTTGTCTTATCAACTCCTATGAGCTCGAAAATTGATGAGGAATGAGTTAAGGATCATCCTATCCTCTCATCCCTTCCTCCATGGAACTAATTCTAAGTATGGAAGGCCATTCAATGTCACCATTAATGACAAAAGCTCCTTCATATTCCTATAAATTGACCACTCATATAAGTGATTAGGGGCTAGATTATGTTGAATTGTAAGGAGATAATGCTACTATGAGACTTGACTTTGGAGCAAATGATGTGATGCTACAAGCTTGTCTTGCTTTTGATGTGATGTGGATGGGATCCAAGCTAGAGGAATGACTTTGAATCAGACATTGATGGTTGTAATTCCTTCTTCTATATAATAAAGTGTTTGAACCTTTTTCTATATTTGTGTTCTTTCATAAAGCTTATATGTATGAATTGCTTCTGATTTCTTTCATTTATATTCAATGGATTGTATGCTTTGATCAGTTTTTGTCTTCTGTTGTGTTGACAGGGTAGTTTTCAAGTGGATTAAGTATGGGAAGGAGCGATGGAATCGATACAAGGGAGACGAGAGGAAAGTGGAACTACAAGTAGGCCTGCTATCCTCTCTTCTTATCTATTGCTTATAGGGAAAGTCTAAAACACTTTAAACTGTTGCTCTAGGCACAACTACTTGTCTAGTGAATTAGTATTTATACGTAGATTCTAAATTCTCCAAAACAAATTGGTGGCTCTAATGGGGAAGAATCCTCTTTCCTAGTAGCTTATCCACCTCCTAAGACATCCTTGTAGACTATATTTGTGTTCATAGATTGTAATTCAGCTGTTTACATTGAAAAAATTGGTTAAAACTCTGTCAAATTGCCTCTTGAATTGGCTTACTATCAACAACGCAGGCTTTGAGGGACATAGTGCGCTGCAGAGCATCCCTGGCTTAGGGACAGTGCTTTGAAGCACACTGTCTCCCACTCTGGGTTGCATTGATCCTCCTAGGATCAGTTTCCCACCTTTGGAAAGAGTTTTTACCAAGTTTTCTCTATTTGATTGTTTGTTGATTGATCAATGAAAGTCATGTCTCTGAAAATGAGGGTTTATCTCCTGGTCTAGCCCGATATTGATTGGATTGATTAATGTTTCTTCATGTTTTCTTTGTCATTATCGATCAATAGTCAAAGTTAGGATATAACTGATTAATCATTCATTTGAAAGAAAGTTTCATAAATTCTTCTCTTCTTTCGAATCTGAACTGTCATAAAAGTCTTCGTTCATATGAAAGATTGATTAATTGTATGTGCATATTTCCTTTTTTGTTCATATGCACATTAAGGGAATAAAAAGGAAATATATGCATGTTGCATTGAAAAATTTTGTGTGCTGATAGGAATAGTGTAAAGAAATTGCATTTAGATTGTGGTCTTTGCTCTTTGATCAAAAGATATCTGATTGCTCTATCCCTAAGTAGCTAGGATTTTCATCATTAAATTGAATGAAAAGAATTCTTATCATGATAGTTGCATTCCTATGAATTTCAGAATAAATCACATGGTGAACTTGAAAGGAAAATTACTATGCAAAATCAACTTAAAATAAACATCAATTTACCTAATGGAGCATTTCAATTAAGAAGAACATTTAGTGGTTCTAGGCTAGAGACGTGTTCTGACGTCATAAAACAAAGCAGCTGTCACTAACTTATTTGCAATACATCATAAATGTGACACCTCATTCCATGTATGTGAGTATATCGTAGCTCATCCACGTACCTTCGGGTTTATAGGGCAGTATTACAGTACGTAAAGTATATGGGAATGCTCTCACTGTGTCGTTTTGCATTAGACAATGCTTATACAGACTAGGCCTCCATGTACCTTTGAGTATGTATGGTAGGACAACTCTAGGTTGCTATCCATCCTTAAGTAACCGAGTCAACCACCTTGTAAACTATGATACACCGAACACAGCATTCGGGGAGATTGCCTGACCATACTTCTTGGTTCACCAGGAGGTATTCTGCACTTCACAGTTGCTTGGTACACCTTTTGCCTAGTATATCCCTTTTTTTTTATTTTTTTTCTGATAATAAAATTAATCAGCAATCATGGAGGAACATCAACCCATGCCCCGTCGTTCGCAGAGAACAGTGAGTAAACTTTCTTTGCCTCCTGAAGCAACACCAATTCGGGCAAAGCGGTCCTGCTTAACTGAGTCTAGTACATCAAGAAATCCTAATTCTTCATCTGAGTTACTTGAATCATCTATTTCGGTAAGTACAGAGACTCCAGTTACTCCAATTATTTATGGCCCATCAGTTTCTGAAGAAGAAGTTTCACAATTACTTGAGGACATTAGCACTAATCCTAGTGAAACAGTAACCGAGGTTGTTCAACAACAAGTTGATCCTCAACTTGTAGTTTCTCAACAAAAAAGTACTTTTGAACTCTTGAATCAGTCCAACCAGAAATTAATCCAGAATCTATCCCAGTTCAAACATAAGTTACATCTGAACCTGAAGTTGTTTAGGAACCTCTTTTTGAAACTTTTGTTCATTTACCCAAACATCTGGACTTCAAATTCGAGCATTCAGAAGTTGTTACTTTACCGGAATACAATCAAATGGTTACCCCTTAGACATCAGTAACTATTGAAACTTCAACTTCATCAACACTAGAAATCTTTTACGGACCTAAAGGTGAAGATATTCCACCAGGTTTAATTGCTATGGAGGAGGAATTGGAAGAAGATTCCACACCTGGAACCTTGTTTCACTTTGGAACTGGGCTTTATCTTTACCCTAATACTCCTGATTTTTTCACTTCAATTGATCCTACTTCTTTTCAAGTACCCGTCGATTCTTTAGGAGAACTTTTGGGCCAGTTAACTATGGATGAAAAACCTTGAACATCTCAGATGGTATCATCTGATGCAGCTACAACATAATCTCTTGTTGGAACCTCTTTGATGTTTTCTACCACACCTGAGTCACACCTGTATGGTGAATCGTCTGTCCCAATTGGTTACCAATCATTGTATAGAACCAGTCAGGGGTTGCTTCTACACCATGGTCATCACCCATGTCTTGAATCGGAATTTTACCTTGTTCTTCTCTAATGGGAACTCAATGGTTTGCTCCTGCATATCAGTATCAAGCTGGGTAATCTGGTCAACAAATACCTATGTATCCATTAAATACTGGATTTCCACCATATGGAGAGCAATATGCTTATTCACCATATCCTCCTTATTCCAAAGGAATACCATATTGTAACATCCCATAGTATTTAGGTCAATCTGGAATTAGAGTTTGTCAATGGAAACCAACAATGCCAGTTCAACCAGGGCTTGTGTATCCAACACACCAATGAAAATTGTGTTAGCTATTCCTACTACACCTGTTGTTACTACTGTACCACAGTCACAAGTTCAAACTGTTGTATCTCAACTGGTACAAACTGATCCTTCTACCTTGCAATCACAAGTTTCAATTCAAGAAGTTCAAGTTCCTCAAGTTGTTTTACAACAACCACTTTTTTATGGAGTTTAGAAACAACCTCAAGTTAGTATACCCTTATTTGGATGGACCCAGGATTACACTGGTATAGTTTATTCAAAACCTGACCAACCTTTCATTGCTAGATAGAAATAACCGTTAAGTTAACAACAATTGTACCAATGACAACAACAGTTGATGCAACAACCGTGGCAACCTCAATTTCAACAACCCCAATTCCAACAATTCCAACCCCAGTTTGGACTTGTTCCACATGCTCAACTTGGTTTTGGTCAATCTCAAGCTTACCAAGGTCCTGGTCAACAAGGCTTTGCAAGTTATGGACAACCACACTTTCAACCTGGTTATCAACAACCACCTTATAATGGTATTGTTCAACAACCATACCAAGGTTACCAAATGCAGATTACCTATGTCGGTATGCAAAGACATATTGCTCAGGAAATTCCATCATATCCCAGGTATGCTCAACCTGAATTGAATCGACAATTGTCACTTATAGCAAATTTAGAATTACCAGATTTAAATCAGCTCACTAATGATCCAATATTATATGCACCTTGGTGGCAAGTAATTCCACATAAGTTACCATCTGACATTCTGAAATTTTATGGAATGCCTGGAGAAGACCCATCAAATCATGTTATCACCTTTCATTTGTGGTGTTCACCAAAATCCTTAAATGATGATTCAGTTAGACTTCGTCTTTTCGAAAGAACACTTACTGCTCCAACTGCTAAATGGTACATTGAATTACCATGAGATTCTTTCCATAATTTCACCACTTTAGCCGTAACATTTTTGTCCCACTTCTAGTTACTTATCAGATACGAGACTGAAACGGAACTCCTGACCAACTTTAAACATACTACTGCTACCCATATATCAAATCATATTCATGAGTGGTGGCGTCATCGTTGAATGGTTAAGACATATGTTCCCAATTAGCTTTTAGTTGAGTAGTTCATAAAATCCTTGTTTCCATCAATCACCAAGGATGTAGCAAAAGGTGGAGTTGTCACAGAAGAGAAAGTTATTGCTCGTGCCCAATACTTGGATTTGATTTACACACAATCTGGCACACTTTATGATAAAATTCCCAATGCATCTCGACCAACTTTCACTATTCCCCCTCCTCCACAATCAAGTAAGGACTCTCATGCCGGTGACGGTGTGATCGGTTCTTCAAGCACACAAACAGCAGGAAGACCATATGGTCAAACTCTTGTTGTTTCTAATCAAACTACCAATGCATCAGAAAATACTCTTGCCTCCGAGATTAATGTCGTATCTTCTAACAAAGGGAAAAATACAAAGCAACTAGGGAGCAAGAAAAAAGGGAAAAAAAAGAAACAATAAAATTCCCCTTGAGAGAAATCATTTGGTTCCTCTACTTTGGTGAGGAAACCTTGTTATCCATGTCTGATATGTAATGAAGAGCATTTTACAAGAGATTGTCCACATCTCTCTGAGGTCTCTAAACTTTTAAAGACTTCAAACACATTGACAGTGTTGATTGATCTGTTTCCAACCCCGGACACACATTTGGTTGCAACAGACCATGCTTCCACATCCTAAGTACTCATGTTATCAATCACAAAGCCACAAAATGAAGTTTTGGTGTCAAAGAGAAACAAAGATTATGGAAATATGTTGTCATCGTTGAATAATCAAGCCACTGTTCAACCTAATCCTTTGACTTTGAGTACATTTGAAGTTGTTCCACCCATTGTCCCTTAATTGACAATAAAACCACCAAAGGGAGTTGTGCACAAATCGACATTCAACCCTCGGGCTCGAGCAACTCAAAATTATAACATAGTGGAAGATCTTGCTCAATCACCTTTTGCTATGTCGACACTCAAGGTGTTTCAAAAATGTCCCTCCCAAAAGGAGGCTTTACTGTCAGCAATAGGCAGAATAGATGCTACAGATTCAAATCTTGTGGTTTTTAACCATTCGGGATATTCACCATAGTTACCGACACAATTAGCTTTCCTAATTCAAGTAAAATCTCTCAATAAAAATGTTCACTAAACTATTATTGATGAGGGGGAATCTACTTGCATTATGTCCATGAGTTGTTGGTAAACACTTGGTTCACAGTTGTTGTCACAATCACCAACCATGTTGAAAGATTTTGATGGAAGAACATACACTCCATGTGGGATTTTGAGTAACCTGCAAATCGAACTTGGGGGAAAAACAATTACTGTTGAATTTGAGGTACTTGACGAAGGACTTGGGCATATGCTATGGCTGCTGTGGTATCCATGTACTTTCGTACTATTACATTTCCTTTTAAGGGTGGAATCATAGTCATTGATAAACTATACTTCTTTGCCAATAGTTCACAGGCTATGGGAAGCATTCTGTTGGTACATGGACCCTTGCTGTCACTTCAATATGTTGGAGTAGGTATCTATAAAGATCCTTCCCTAATGGGTACTTTTACCTTACCGTCACCATCTGATTTAGCGAAAGTGGCAAGAGTAGAGACTTGCAATATGATTTCCTCCACCTCATCTGATTTAAGGAGGATTACCAACAAAGTTGAGGTTGATAGTCAAATTTAGGTGATGTTGTTAAGCCCCATTGAATCATCATAGCAATCAATATTTTGGGCTGGTATGGCAAACCCAAATTTGCACTCAAAAATTATATGGGTAGATAGGTCATTAGAATGTGGTACCTCTTCCAATCCTTTTTCACGTATACATTCTACAAATGAAGGAATCATCCAATCAATGATGATAAGAGAGGAACCATGTGAAGATTGTCATCGTTGTTCCCATATTCTAGATGACATTGAAGATTATTCAAATGAACTAAACCACCCATCAGTCGTTGATTTCCTATTGAATTCAGTTTTCATAGATACAATCGAATCCGAGCGAAATCTATCAAATATTGAAGAAACAATTTCTATTAATATTTCGACCAAGCCTAATATTGTAGAGAACATTCATGTCGGAAAATCTTATTCTCCATTGGAACTTGATAATTACCATGCCTTGTTTCATGAATTTAGAGATATTTTTGCATGGTCTTATGAGGAGATGACAGGCATTGACTCTAGTATTTCTAAACACGAAATTAAAATGTACCCTGATGTCAAGCAATTTCAACAGTGGCTTCGACCTGTTCATCCAAAGAAAGTTGTTACAATTAAAGCGGAAGTTGAAAAACTTTTGCGGGCTGGTTTGATTTACCTTGTTCATCTTACTGACTGGGTTTCCAACATTATTCCCGTCATGAATAAACAAGGAACAATATGAGTGTCCATTGATTATAGGGATATAAATCAGGCATGTCCAAAGGACAATTATCTTACACCTTTTATTTACCAGATTATTAACGAATGTGTCGGATGCGAAATATTCTCAGTTATGGATGGTTTTTCTGGCTACAATCAAATCAATATATGCCCACAGGACCAATCGAAAACAACTTTTATTTTTACATGGGGCACATTCACCTATAGGAAACTCCTATTCAGTTTGAAGAATGCTGGGGCAACATTTCAGTGGGCTATGAATTATGCCTTCTACGAAATCAAGCACATTGTTCAACCTTACCTTGACGATTTACCTACTCATTCACGAAAGCGAACTGATCACCCGCAACATTTGAGAGCAATATTTTTACTGTGCCGACACTACAAGGTTCGAATGAATCCACACAAATGTGTGTTTTGTGTTGGTTCTGGTCGATTGCTTGGATTTGTAGTGTCTTGAGAGGGGATTCGACTAGATCCATTAAAGGTTCAGGCACTTTTGGATGTGCCTCCACCTTCAAATCTCTTACAGTTACAGAGACTCCAAGGGAAAGCCAACTTTCTGAGGAGGTTCATTCCTAATTACGTTGAGATGGCTAAAGGTTTTACACGTCTTTTGAAAAAGGAGATACCCTTTTATTAGGATCAGGTTGCGCAAGCTTCCTTTTACGCTCTTAAAGATACCCTAATTAGAACTTCATTAATCTATTCTCCAAATTATCAAAATGACTATTACCTATATCTCACTACTGCAGATACAACCATTGGCATGGTTTTAGTCCGGGAATAAAACGGGATTGAACATCCTATTTATTACTTGAGTCGTAATATCAATGATACATAAAGTAAGTACTCTTATGTCGAAAAACTAGCTTTGGCAGCTGTGCAAGCCGTTCAAAGATTTCACCACTATATCTTGTTACGGAAAACAACTGCCATTTCAAATTGCAACCCTATGAAATAAATTCTGTCACGTCAATTGCTGGGGGGGGAATATTCAAAATGGATAGTTATTTTATAGGAATTTGATTTAGAATTCGTCAATTCTAAGTCAAATAAATCTCTAGTTTTCGCTGAGTTACTATGTGACCTTCCCTCGACCTCCATTGAATCAACATCTAAACCATCAATTTTGGATGAGTCTTTGTTTCTAATTTCATCATTTGACACTTGGTATGGAGATACTGATTTATCTCCAAACCCAAAATTTCTGGCAAGATATCTCTTGCTCGCAACAAAGATGTATTTGTTACCAAGCCAAAGATTATCTGATCATTTGCGACACTCTTTACTGTCGTGGTATCGATACGGTTTTATGGAGGTGCCTCACGCATGAGGAGGATGAGAAAGAATTGAATGATTGCTATTCAGGTGCCTGTGGTGGACACTTATCTGGATATGAAACCGCACAAAGGATTCTTTTTTCTGGTTATTTCTGGCCAACTATATTTAAAGATTGTATTATTGCTATTAGAAGATGACATGCATGCCAGATATATGATCGAAAAACCAGGTTAGCACCTACACCACTGCATCCAGCTGTTGCTATTGGCCCATTCACCAAATGGGGCATTGACTTTATGACATGTAACCCCACCTCGGCCAGGGAGCATGGGTATATTATAATTGCCATTGACTATTTTACCAAATGGGTCGAGACGATGCCAACATTGAACAATAGTGGCGAAACGACTGCTCTTTTCTTTTTTAATCATGTGGTTGCCCAGTTTGGTGTACCAAAAGCCATAGTTATAGATCATGGGTCGCATTTTCGCAATCACATGGTGGCTGAGTTGGCTGCTAAGTTAGGACTGTCACATGATAGTTCTACCCCATATTACCCGCAAGCGAATGGACAAGTTGAGGCCATCAACAAAGTCCTAAAGCAGATGCTGTAAAGAATGATAGGGGTTCATAAAAGAAACTAGCACTTAATCCTGTACTCTGCCTTGTGGGCATATTGAACCTTAGTGAGAAATGCAACTGGATTTACACCCTTTCAGTTGGTGTATGGTTTGGAAGCAATCTTACTGATACAATGTGAAATTTCATCGCTCAAACTCATGATCAAAATGTTACCTGAAACTTTTGAAGAAGAAGCACGTTCTTGGAATTAATCCATCTAGATGAAACTCGTCATGATGCCGCATTGGCTAATGAAGCGCATAAGAAATTTATTAAGGAGCAATATGATAGAAATGTCAAGCCTCATATCTTCTTAGAAGGAGACCTAGTCTTGCTTTACGATCGGGAAGCTGATAAACTTGGAGCAGGGAAATTCGAACCAATGTGGATGGGTCCTTATGTTGTCAAGCGTGTTCTGGAGAAAGCAGCCTGCGCGTTAGTAGATTATGATGGGATTCCACTGTTGCAGCCTCAAAACGGGTTATACCTTAAACGTTACTATGCTTGATTAAGTGTAGTAAAACTCACTGTATATATGCTTTCATTGCATATGTGTGTGTGTCTTTTAGATATTTTTATCTAGTTAGTAATCCGCTTTGCATTTGCTGCAGATTTTGGAGTCTTTGGAACCTTTTGTTGGTTATGCCGATGGTGATATTCATAGTACATAAAATTTGTCTTCTACAACATGGGCCATTTTCGCTGAAAGTGGTAAGTTAGTGAGTTTTCAAGGGATTTGTAACGGTCGATCGACGAATAATATCGCTGAGTATAGCGCGTTGATTGAACTACTCTTTGATGCCATTTCACTTGGCATTTTCCAAATCATCTTTAGGTTGGACTCACAACTCATTGTACTACAACTAACAAACATTTATACTGTTCGAAATCCAACAATTTTTCATATGTTCCTTAGAGTTCGTATTTTGGAAAGACATTTTGAACACATTCAATATCAACATATTTCTAGAAATATTAACACATTAACTAATTCTCAAGTGAATTATGTGTTAAATAGACATTTGCGACATATGTAAAAGTAATATTTTCAATTCACATCATCAGTTGAATAGGATTTCATATAACCATAAAAAACTCTGAAAGTAAAATAGGTAGGTGTTTTAAAAGTTTTTACAAAATTTGTGCCCAAGGCACATTTGGTCATCTGACCTGAAAACTAAAAAATGCATACAAAATATCCCAAGTAGATCTAGTGGTGCTCATGGTAACATGTCACAACCTGTGCTATCATCCGCAAAAGCCTAGCCCAATGGTTAGGAACCAATAGTGTAGTGCTGCAGTCTCATAAGTAACTCCTCAATATGTATATCCGAAATACCAAGGGTTAATCCCTTTATGTGATCTTGCAACTCTACTAAGGTCTCGGCCAAATGCAAGTCCTGGAGAACTGCTCTCCCAATGTTTCTATGTGCTAGCCCACCTGCAACTTGTTGGCATACCGCAGGTCAAACAATACCCACATATGTATCCCTAAGAGTAATTTTAGTTTAGTCTTGGAAACATTAAAAAGAAACACAAAAAACATGTAGAAACGTGAAAAATAAAAAAATAGTTTGGTCAAAACAACTTACCCATAGCACCCCATTGTGCTTCAACTGGTAAAATCAAATCTGGATCTCCACGATAATCCATCCTTGAGTATGGATGCTTCTCAATAACGACATGTTGTCGCTCAAGCCAGCTGAAAAATGCGGGGGAGAAAATGATTGTTGACTGACCAGCATGTCGAGCCATCAATTTGACCCATCTCTGCATACGTGGATCTGTCGGACTAGCCACACCTAGTGATACATGCTGTGGTTGCATCAATGGGATTTTCTCTAAGGCAAAAGCAATCAAGATCGAACCATAGCAGAAATTCTTCGTCTTACCTCTTTTCACCTTAGTTAGTTGTTCTTTCAGTAGTAAAAGTATAGCCTCGCACTAGTTGAAAACTTTTGGCTCTAGACACTCCAGTGGATATTGAATATAAGATCTGTTCACCAGATGTGGTGTCAAATTGCCAACCAATTTTGTGATCGTGAAGAGGATCGTTTGTAAAGGAAAATAACTCACATTCTAGATGTTTATTTTCCCATCATTGCTAGGCTGTGTACCTGGCCGACAAAACTGTCTGATGTAATCTCTCATCGATTCACCTCCATGAGCAAATCCAGAAAGTGAGATGGGGCCACCTCGCCTCGACAGTCCAGTAAGAAAGTAAATATCCTCAATAGTAATAGGGACCGTCTTGTCCCTAATGTGAAATGTCTAATCTATTGGGTCCCATGAACAAACAAGGAATTGCAATAATTCTATTTGTTGCCTCATTCCGGACAACTTAACATATTTGAGTAACCAGCAATTCCTGAGGGCCTCAACTATACCCGGGTTATTTGTTGAGTCTTGAAACTTCCCATTCCTTAGCAACTTTTCTCATCCCTTCTTCTTTGTTTTTCCATGAAGAAATGCACTCCTATCATCAATAACCAGTATACATTGCCTTAAGGAGAACATTTTAGTGATTTACATGTTATGCTTTTATGTTTTGTTGTTTGAATAGGTTTTTGTCTTTTAGCTACGAAAAATAACCCATTCTGCAGATAATCGGCTGTTCTGCAGCTACTTCCATGCTTTTATAGGTTCCAGGTGTCGGAATGAAAAAATAACTACATGGGCAGTTTGGAAAACATCATGACATGGATCGTGTCCTATTCACCTAGCCCAAGTCGACAAGGAAGATGGTACAAGACTCTGGTCAAAGGAGAAGTCAAACGTAGAGACCTAAGGCAAACAGGACTCTGTTTTGTACACGTTTCACAGTGATGGGATTTGAAACAACTTCCTGAGGCCATATACTTCGACATCCATCTATGCAACCGAATCCAACAACCATCACCTTAGATTTATGTCTCCAGCAACCGAGGAAGAGAATTTCGTGTGCCTGTATGCCTACATGTTTTTGGCTGTAGCTTATTTTTCTCCATAAACAGTTGTATAATTTCTTTATAATTACCTATGTGAAGAACGTAGAACAAGTTCGAATTTTCTCATGTATTAAGCTTAGACTACTATTCTGTAATTTTGAAAACTCATTTCTCGTGTTTTTAATATGAAGATCGTGTGTTCGATGGATACCTGAAAGCATTTATTGGAGGTTTGATTGAGTATACATAACCTGAGCAGTTGTAGAGGTCCCCTATGTTAATTGAGGTTTCATTTCATTTTGTTCTGTCTCTTATCGTTGCAATTGTAAATTTATCATTTCTTCCATAATGTTCATAACCATTTTTCATACTAACCCTGTTTATAATGCATCATTTCTTCACTAATGCATAATAGCTTCTTTCATTATAGAATAGCTTTCTCTTTGCTTAATTTCTTTCTAGTTTTATGAGTAGTTAGAAGTTGAATTCAATAGTGTAGAGTAGTTTATTTCATTTACTGTTTCACTAGTTTTTAATAGACTAATCAGTGCCATTACTATTCTTGCCATTTTATTACTATTTTAGTGACTCATGGTGTAGATGAATTTATCTAAAAATCCCTTCTAGTTGATAACTCATCTCAAACTAAGTGGTTGAATAATTCATTTATGCAATGAATCTTTTCTGCATTTTTGCATTTATTTTCTCTTAGAATAATGAAGTACAAAATTCCTAAAAATGTCACCTCAAGAAAGTTTGTCTTCCAAAATAGATAGGCAGAGTAACTAAGTATTTCATTTGGTTTTGTTGCGATTTCACTTCCAGTTTACATTAAGTTTTGTTTCTGAAATAGACTAAACAGTAGTTGTAATCTCATTTTCAGTTTCAACATTTCATTTTAGTTTTGTTTCCATAATAGATAGTTGCAATTTCACTTTTGGTTTTAGTATTTCATTTAGTCTTGTTTATCTAATTGAATAGACAGTAGTTGCAATTTTACTTTTTAGTTCATAGCTCATGATTTGGAAATAATGATATGATTAAAGATAAAAACTCTGTTTTTATTTATTGATTAAACTTTGTTTCCAAATCTTACTTAAGCTCTTTTAGTCTTCATTTTTTTAGATTCTTAGTAGTCTTTACAGAAGTTAAAATTAGGATTTTTATAATCACATTGTAAATCATTAGGGACTAAAGGACCAAAAACCTCCAAAACAGTATAAAACTCAAAAATAGTGAAGTAAGAAAGGTCATATAGCACATATAATGCACTACACTTCATCAGTTTACAATACCTGGATTGATAATTTATGTAGAGCAATTTAGGACACTAAATTAACCAAACATTTTGGTTCCATTGTCGAGGAAGTGTAACTAGGTAGCCTTATCTCTTACATTCATAAGAAAAAAAAACAAAACAAAACAATGACATGCATAGAAAAAGAGACTATAGGGGTAGATTTATAGCTAGGGGTAGAAGTTCGATTCCTACAACACCACCTACTCCACCAAGAGTTAGAAAAGGCACACATCCATCCTAGACTCATACTCCCAGCCATAAGATTCTTGGAATTCAAGGGGCAGAAACTCAATCAAAATATTCTCCTACATCATCTACCAAAACAATCATAGGAGAGAAAAATTTTGAAACTCCAACGACAGGGATAACCTTTTTCACCTCCACAGGAGAGCCTATTGCAGTTGAAGAACTAGGAATACCTGGTGAGGAAGAAAAAGTAGAAACTCTCTCTCATAGTCCACTAATAGAAGAACCAGAGGAAGAGGGAATAACCTTGCAGGTTGAGCCCTATACTGACTCTGAAGAAACTATAATGGTCGAAGAAGAACAAGATGGAGAATTCTCACTGTTTGGAGGAGGGGGTAGAGGGAGAGGTAGAGGAAACAATGGAGGAGGTAGAGGTAATATTGGAGGAGGTAGAGGAAATAGGGAAGTAGATAACTCATTTGGATTCCCTATAGTGGATGAGGAAACACATACAACAATTGAAAATATCTCACCATCTGTCCTCCCAAACTTCTATGGGTTGAGAAGTGAGGACCCTTAAACATTTTTGTTCAAGTTTGAAGTCTTGGGAAGAACTTACAACTACTTAGAAGACTCTCAAAAACTCAAATTGTTTCCCTCAACACTAAAAGGGGTTGCTTTGAAATGCTTCATGGCGTTAGTCGCTCAATCCATTAGAACATGGAATGACATGAAACATGAATTTTTGGATAGATACTTGGATTATTGTATGCCTACCAATCATAAAGATGAGGTGTTCAGAATGATGTAAAACGAGGATGAAAATTTAGAGGACTTTCTTGAATGATTCAACTATAATTTGAAAAGAGAAAAGATGAACAATTTAGATGAAAAAACTTTGAAAGATCTTTTGTTAAAGGCCATTAGAGATGAGTGGATAGATATCCTTAACATGATGGGGAAGGGAGAAATATTTCAACTTCCATCGAGTGACATATCAGAACTATGTGTTCATCTCTCAAGAGGGAAATCTAAAACAAAAAAAGGGTCGAGATATCCTTCTCTTGTTAGAGAAAACAAATCTGCAACTGGATCTGTAAGTAGGGCAGAAATTGGCAATATTCTAGATGAGTTTAAAATTGACATTTTAGGGAGCCTTAGTGAGCAACTAGACACCCTTAAAATTCAAAACAAGTAGAAAATAGAGGCTGATGCTTCAGCCATTTTTTGTCCAAAATGTAGAAAGAAACATGCTCTAATGGATTCCCTTTAGATGAAAAAATTATAG
Source organism: Pinus taeda (assembly GCA_000404065.3). Lineage (NCBI taxonomy): Eukaryota > Viridiplantae > Streptophyta > Pinopsida > Pinales > Pinaceae > Pinus > Pinus taeda. The sequence continues at coordinate 29,588 of APFE030627567.1, forward strand.
ACACTTGTATGATTTGTTTAGAAAGTCATGAGACCAAGGATTGTCCTTCATTCCCAGGTATTAAGGCTATCTTTCAAGAGGAAATAGTCCCAAATTATATAGAATCTCTTTGTTTTGTTGCAAGAATACCTTGGCAAGGGCCAGAAAATCAAGGATTTAACAATCCAATGTATCTTCAGCCCCCACCAAACTGAAATTCCTGGCAACAACCTTGGCCTCAACCTCAATCTTAGTATCAATCTCAACTGTGGGCACAAGGGGTACAAAATCCTTATGGGAGATTTGATAAATATTATCAATATCCTCCATCCTATCAGAATTATCCTCCCCGAAAAAATCAGCAACCAAAACTTCAAAATCAGAACCCTCAACTTTCATTTCCATTTCCACAACAACCTCCACAAAAAAGTCAAAATCCTCAACTCTTACTGCCATGTCAGCAGAAACCAAATCAGCTACTTGCCCAACCATTACCAAACCCCAATAATAAAAACCCTCAGAATGCTTATATGGTAGAAGGACAACAATTTCCAACTTACATGATTACTCCACTAGATCTTAATGATGTTCAACTAAGATCTCCTAGGATATTAGAAAAGGAAAGACCTTCTGTAGTTATTCAAGAACAAAACACCTCTGAGGAAGACTCTCTAAAATTCAATAAAAGTTTTGAGGGAACATATCTCCAAAACCAAAACATTGAAAAATAAAAACAAAAATAATCAATAAACACAACTCCTATCATTGAGCAACCAGCATCTACTTCTACACCTCCTTTTCCTGAGAGACTACAAATTGATAGAGGGATAAAAAAATAGATCTTGTTGCCAAATTATGATTTTCTAGATGAATTGAAGAATATCTATATCCAAATTCCTTTGCTACAAGCCATTAGAGAAATTCCTATTCTAGCCAAAACAATAAACGAGTTGAGTATCAAAAGACCAGGAAGAAAACCAAGAGAAACAAAAAGAATTGACCTGGTAGGAAAGATAACGGACATAATGATGGGAAAAATTGCCATGCAAAAATATGTGGATCTAGGAAGTTCAATTGTCAAGACACATATAAATGAGATTGAAATTCCAAATACATTGGTTGACTTAGGGGTAGCAATAAACATTATGAGTAGACAACCTACGGAGCAGCTTAAACTTCCTAACCTTCTTTACAAACCTACCTTACTGCAACTTACAAATAGATCAGTAATCAAACCAGATGGTGTACTAGAAGATATTTCAGTCTGCTTAGACTCTTGGGAATATCCTGTTGATTTCATGATTTTAACTCCCAAGAATAATCTAGGAGGACACCCACTCATATTAGGAAGACATTGGTTGGCCACAACTGATGCTTTTATTAGTTGTAGATCTAGTGACATTATATTTCTGATGGTAATTCAACAAAGAAATTTACTTTGTATCCTCCAGCAAAAGCAATTATAGAAATAGATGACAAAGAATGAATTGATGATCAAGATGATATTCAACCTGTCTTTACTATGTCAGAAATTAGTGAAGATAGTCAAATTTTGAATACATTGGAAAATTTTGAAACATCTTCAAAATATGATCATGCACAATTTCAAAAAAAATCTAATGTTGAATACTTGTCATCTAGGCAGATGTCTCTCTATTCTATGGAAGAGTTTGGTAGCTCTACAGTTGAAATTTTTCTAGGTAGGACATTGAACATAAACAAAAACTTGGAGAAACTACTACAAGAAGAGCTAACCAAAACAATACAAAAAGATTCCGCTGCAATTGCATGGGAGTACATCGACATAAAAGACATTGATCTTAAGACTTGTATCCATCGTATATATATTGAGGAAAATAGTAGACCAAGCAGACAACCTCAGAGAAGAATGAACCCAAATCTTAGGGAGATTATGAAAGAAGAGCTCCAAAAATTACTCAATGTAAACTTCATTTACCTAATTTCAGATAGCCAATGGGTTCCTTCTTTGGTAATTGTGGCTAAAAAGAATGGTAAATGGAGGGTGTGCATTGATTACTAAGAATTGAATAAAGCAACCCTCAAAGATCATTTTACATTGCCCTTTATAGATGAAGTGTTAGATACATTAGTAGGTAAAAAGTATTTCTCATTCTTGGATGGTTTTAATGGCTATAATCAAATTCAGGTAGCACCTGAGGATCAAGATAAAACCACATTTACTTGTCCATGGGGAACTTTTGCCTACCAAGTGCTTCCTTTTGGGTTATGTAATGCACCTGCAACATTCCAAAGGGCGGTACTAGGAATTTTTTCTTATCTAATACATGATTATGTAGAGGTATATATGGATGATTTTACAATCTATGGAAACACATTTGAAGAAGCTTTGGAAAATTTGGAAAAAGTTCTTAAAATATGTAAAGAAACAAACTTTTCATTAAGCCATGAAAAATGTTTTATGATGTTTATAGAAGGTATTGTTTTAGGACATCACATTTCAAGAGATGGGATGAAAGTTGACAAATCTAAGGTTGAAGTCATCTCTAAGTTACCAATTCCAAATTGCCAAAATGATGTTAGAAATTTTCTAGGATTTACAGGATACTATAGAAGATTTATAGAAAACTTCACTAAATAGCATCCCCACTCTTCACATTTCTTACAAAAGATTGTGAACTCAGTTGGAATCCTAATTGCCAACTAGCATTTGAAACCTTAGAAGAAATAATTTCTGAAGCACCTATTTTAAGAGGTCCAAGTTGGAAACTTCCTTTCCATATTTCTACATATGCTTCAGATATAGCTCTGGGAGCTATATTGGGACAAAAATATTTGATTCCTTATGCCATTTACTATACAAGTAAGAATTTGACTCCCACTGAGTTGAATTATATTGTGACTGAAAAAGAATTCTTAGATGTTGTTCATGCAATTAACAAGTTCAGACACTATATAACAAGCTATTAAACCTTTGTTCATACAGATCACTCTGCAATTAGATATTTGATGAACAAACCTATTACTAATGGTAGATTTACAAGATGGTTTTTAATTTTGAAAGAATTCAACATTATTGTGCTAGATAGACCTGGAAAACAAAACACAGTTGCTGATTTCTTGTCTAAGATTCATAATATCAAAGAAGAATCTCCAGTTGAACATAAGTTTCCTGATGAATATCTCTTTGCAATAACTACTCAAACTCCTTGGTTTGTAGATGTTTCTAATTACTTGGTTACAGGGAAGTTACCTTCACATTTGTTTCCTAGAGAGAAAAGAAAGATTATTCAAGAAAGTGCAAGATATTCATGGATCACTAACGAATTGTATAAAATGGAGCCAGATCTTATGATCAGAAGGTGTGTTAGGAAAGATGAGATGCTTAATATTCTGAAAGCATGTCATGATGAGCCATGTGGTGGACACTTTCTGACAAGAGGACAACCTATAAAATCATTTCTTTAGGATATTATTGGCCATCCATCTTCAAAGATGCTAAAGAATATGTCAAAAGGTGCGACTGCTGCCAAAGGATAGGAAAAAATGCTCCCTCAAATGAAATACCATTACAAACTCAGGTACTTATCGAACCCTTTGAAAAGTGGGCTTTAGACTTTATTGGACCAATTAATCCTCCATCTACGCAAAAAAAGTATATATTTGGTATGCACTAATTATGTCACCAAATGGGTAGAAGCCAAAGAATTGCTTTTTGCTAACGAAAAATATGTAGTTAATTGTCTTTTTTAGGACATCTTCACTCGTTTTGGTGTTCCAAGAGAAATTGTGGTAGATCATGGATCTCAATTCACATCCAACATGATGGAAAGACTTATGGAGGAATACAAGATCAAGCATAGGAAATCTACTCGCTATCATCCACAAGCAAATGGTCAAGTGGAGTCTACAAATAAGGTGATTGAAGGAATCCTCACCAAGACTGTGCATCTACATAGAAGGGAGTGGGCAGAAAGGCTTCCTGGAGCCTTATGGGCATATAGAACTACATGGAGGAACACAATGGGACATACACCCTATGAACATGTTTATGGGAAACAAGTCCTATTTCCTATAGAGTTCCAAGTCAAAAATTTCAAGATGGCAGTCTAGTTGGGGATGGATTTATCAGAAGCTCAAAGACATAGACTGGAGAAATTAAATGAACTTGATGAAATCAGGCAAGAGGCAGTTCAAAGGACTGGTCTAGTCCAACAACAGAGGGCTAAATGCCATGACAAATACATCAAGGACAATAAGTTTCAAGAGGGAGATTGGGCATTGTTATTTGATTCAAATTATAAATATTTTCAAGGGAAGTTTCAAACTCATTGGCTTGGGGCATATGAGATTGAAAAATTCTTCAACAATGGAGTAGTGAGGATCATAACAATAGATGAAAGTCAAACGCCTCTTCTTGTGAATGGTCATAGATTGAAAATATATCAAAAACCAATCTCAAAGGAGGAGTTCATCAAGATCTTCTAGAACAATTCTAAAATGAAGTTAGTTAAGAATAATCCTTCTTCTCCACTAACTTAGTCTTTGCTTTTCCTATCTAAAAAAAAAAAAAATTGTATAAGGTTGAAAACCAATAACTGATTGGCATGCTTATACAGAAAATACAGGGTGAAAATCAGAAGCTTCTGACACCCTATATTTTCCATTTCCTTTTCTGAAAATAAAAATAAAAAGTGGTGACAAAAAGCCATAGTCATTCAGCATACTACAAAATTCATTGTCTCATTTCATTTCACTCTATTTTACTTTTACAGTTTCACTTCATTCCATTGCCATATTTCACCAATAAATTTTTCCTTTTCCAACATTTCTTTCATCTCCATTTTCATTTATAATCTTGAATGATTTTCACTTACACAACCATTTCCATTTCATCCATTCATATGCCATATTTTACTCTCTGTTTTACATTCTAAAGCTATTTCCATGTTCTACAGCTAATTTTGTTCTGTAGCTGATTCTGTTTTGTAGCTAATTTGATTCTGCAGAAACAATTTGTTTATCAGTCCAAGCACAAAATTTTAGTTCATAATAAAATCTTGTATGCAAGTAATTGAAGAAAAAAACAAATTTGAAGACCAATCATGCCTAAAGCACTTGTGGAGCAAACATCAAAATATTAGCAAGTGAAAGGTAAGGATCCAAAGGTAAAAACAACAACTTATTTCAGAAAGCAATTCAAAAACATAAGCTTGTATAACATGTATGATCACATGTCCCCTTGATTAATCATTATGTGATTTGACTGCCATGATGTCTCTGCCATATCTTCCGTCTTCAATGCCAAATGGTCCAATGATTCCTTCATAATTGATCTCCATTTTAAACTCCATAACTCGTACTTAATCGAACTTCTACAGCTACACCTATTAACGGTCAGATTAATGACATGACCTATCTATGTACGACTCTTCAAACACTGACTTTTTACTTATTACATGTCAACTCTTAAATTTTTCCCTCATATTTACGCAGCTACTTTGTGCATACAGTCACTCTGTTTCCACCCATTTTGTGTATATAGCTACTCTGTTTCCATAATTTCCATATATACAGCCTTTTTGTTTCATATTCATAGTCATTCTGTTCACAGTCATTCCATTCCCATATACCCTATCATCTAGTTTCCATATCCATAATCATTATGATTTTTTATACACAGTCTTCTTATTACCATATATGCAGTCATTTCATTTCTTAAACAGTGAAAGCAAGTTTGAAGGGTAGCCGAGAACATAGGTTATGGGGCTTATTGTTAGAACTGAACCCGTAGGGGTTAAATACATGGAAGGTTATCCGTAGTTGAAGGGAATCTTACAAAAGGCTAGTTGGTTGTGTTTTATTGAAAAATTCAATAGTTACCATAAGGAAATCACTAAATCCTTTGCGAGGTCATTTGATGGAATGAAAGTGGAAATAGGTGACATCAAATTTGCAGTTACCGAGTCCTTCATAGCTAAAGAAATAGAACTTCCAAGGCCAGGAGAAAGGTGTTTTAAGAACAAAGAGTTTCATGGTGAATCTTGGAAGTTCATTATTGAAAATCCAGGTATAGACACTTTAGTTTTAAGAAAAGGGATTCCAATCTTCGCACTCAAAAACAAATGGAGAAGCATGTTGTTAATATTGCAAAAATTTATTACATGCGAAAGGAGATTTGGATCTATCTATGTCTATCATATAAGCTTCTTAATGAATTTCCTAGAGAATGTAACCCTCAATCTTCCCTTTTTCCTTTTGAATAGTCTGAGAAGAATGACAACTAATGTTCAAAAGAAAGTTGAGTCAATCGAAACTACTCTATATCACCATGGACTAGTGAAGATTTTGGTTCAATTTAATTTGAGAAGTGTAGGGGATACATGGGAGGACTTTTTGGTAAGGAATTTCTTCCAAGATGCTCCAGACTTGTCTAAGGGAAGTCCTGTTAAAAGAAGTAGGAGAAGGAATACCAATCTCACCATTCAAAGCTCCCATGAAACTTCAACACAAAAAAATGATGAAGAAGAACCAATCTCTAAAAAATTAATAGAGATCAGAAAGCAGAACAAGAAGAGGAGAAAAATGAAAGAAAGGGTTGAAGAAATCCACAAGGATATTCCTAAACCTCATCACCTAAAGAGGATGAACAACTTCTCTCTGAAAGACTAACTAAAATTAGGGAACAGATCGAGAAAGATAAGGAGAAAGGAAAGAGGAAAAAGGATACAAAAGAAGAAACCTTAGGCTTCCAAAACTTGAGGAGGAGTTCTAGGCTCTAAGGCAAAGTGAAGAAGGTGAAATCAAAAGAGGCCTAGTTTATAAATTTGGAGGAAGAAACTCCAGCTCAGTCCCTTGACAGTGTTCCATATGAAAAAACCCATAGAACTCTCATCCACAAAACTTTGAGGAAAACCCAAGAAGAGTTTCTCTGGGCAATGATCTAATACAACAACAAATCTATAACTACATAGAGTCATTGGAGAAAAAGAGTACATCAGTAGACCCAGGGACTTCAGCTAAACCATAGCAGCCTGACACCACACAAGAAACTCTAATAAGCTCTCTCAAACAAGAGATCTATGAGCTAGAAATTATGAATAGACACATCCAAAAAGAAAATGAAAAGTTGAAGGAACAAAATAAGGTGGATAGAGCTATTCAGGATAACATCATGATACACTTGGGTTTATGGCACAAGAAGAACAAAAAATTGAAAAAGAAAAATAAGAAGTTTAACAGAGCATTGATTAACCTCAAGTATAGATTTCTCATGAGGAAGCCAAGGATGGAAGTTGGTGCAAAGAAAATCAAGAAGAGGAAGTTGGATGTTTTGGTTGAAGTATCAGAACAAATGTAGTAGAAGGAGGAAGTTCACAATTTTGATTGCATGGCGACATGCAATAGTCTTGCAGTGGGGGTATGTTGAGTCTCAAAAACTGCCCTTTCCTTAGCAACTTTTCTCATCCATTCTTCTTTGTTTTTCCATGAAGAAATGCACTCCTATCATCAATAACCAGTATACATTGCCTTAAGGAGAACATTTTAGTGATTTACATGTTATTCTTTTATGTTTTTCTATTTGAATAAGTTTTTGTCTTTTAGCTACAGAACGCAACCCATTCTACAACGAATCGACTATTTCGTAGCTACTTCCATGCTTTTATAGGTTCCGGGTGTTAGAAGGAAAAAATAACTACACGGGCAGCTTGGAAAACATCATGACATGGATTGTGTCCTATTCACCAAGCCCAGGTCGACAAGGAAGATGGTACAATACTCCGGTCAAAGGAGAAGTCAAATGTAGAGACCTAAGGAAAACATGACTATGTTTTGTACACGTTTCACAGTGATGGGATCCGAAGCAACTTCCTTAGGCCACAGACTTTGACAACCATCTGTGCAACTGAATCCAACAACCATCACCTTAAATTTATGTCTCCAGCTACCGAGGAAGAGAATTCTGTGTGCCTGTCTGCCTACGTGTTTTTGGCTGTAGCTTATTTTTCTCCATAAACAGTTGTATAATTTCTTTATAAATACCTGTGTGAGGAACATAGAACCAGTTCGAATTTTCTCATATATTAAGCTCAGACTACTGTTTTTTAATTTTGAAAACTCATTTCCTATGTTTTTAATATGAAGACCGTGTGTTTTATGGATACTTGATAGCACTTATTGGAGTTTTGATTGAGTACACATAACCTGAGCAGTTCCAGAGGGCCCCTGCGCTGACTGAGGTTTCATTTAATTTTGTTTTGTATTTTATAGTTGCAATTATAAACTTATCATTTCTTCCATAGTGTTCATAACCATTTTTCATGCTAACCCTGTTTATAATGCATCATTTCTTCACTAATGCATAATAGCTTCTTTCATTACAGAATAGCTTTCTCTTTGCTTAATTTCTTTCTAGTTTTATCAGTAGTTAGAAGTTGAATTCAGTAGTGTAGAGTAGTTTATTTCATTTATTGTTTCACTAGTTTTTAATAGATTGATTAGTGCCATTACTGTTCTTGCCATTTTATTACTAGTTTAGTGACTCATGGTGTAGATGAATGTTTCTAAAAAGCCCTTCTAGTTGATAACTCATCTCAAACTAAGTGGTTGAATACTTCATTCATGCAATGAGTCTTTTTGTGTTTTTGCTTTTATTTTCTCTTAGAATAATGAAGTACATAATTCCTCAAAATGTCATCCCAAGGAAGTTTGTCTTCCAAAATTGAGAGGCAGAGGAACTAAGTATTTCATTTGGTTTTGTTGCAATTTCACTTCCAGTTTTTCATTAAGTTTTGTTTTTGCAATAGACTAAGCAATAGTTTTAATCTCATTTTCAGCTTCAACATTTCATTTTAGTTTTGTTTCCATAATAGATAGTTGCAATTTCTATTTCAGTTTTAGTATTTCATTTAGTCTTGTTTCTGTAATTGCATAGACAGTAGTTGCAATTTTACTTTTTAGTTCATAGCTCATGATTTGGAAATAATGATATGATTAAAGATAGAAACTCTATTTTTATTTATTGATTAAACTTTGTTTCCAAATCTTACTTAAGCTCTTTTTGTCCTCATATTTTTAGATTCTTAGCAGTCTTTACAGAAGTTAAAATCAGGATTTTGACAGTCACATTGTAAATCATTAGGGACTAAAGGACCAAAAACCCCAAAAACAACACAAAAGTCAAAAACATTGAAGTAATAAGGGTCATCTACCACATATAGTGCACTACAATTCATCATTTTACAATACCCGGATTGATAATTAATGTAGACCAATTTAGGACACTAAATTGACTAAACATTATTTAGGGCAACCATGTCTTGTTCTTCGTGCTCTCTTTCTTGCCATGTAATTGACATTATGATCTGATGAAAGCCTGAAACACAATCATAAGCTAAATTAGGATCCATTCCATGCAAAAAACAGGGTAAATTTTCGAGCAAACAACTAAAACCAACTTGGGAAATGCACTCAGTACAGCGTAGACACTGAGAAAGTGTGTTGCAAAGCATCCCGCCTTTTGTCTAGGTGCTCTTCAGCGCAGTTTTCTATGTGAAAGCCTATGTTGATCCCAGGGAAAAGAAAATGAATCCCCGGGGCCCCAAAAAACCCTAAAACTTGCATGAAATGACAAAAGAATGGACTGAAAAGAAATTAGAGAGGCTTAGTTCCAACCTAGTCTGGATGGCTCGAGAAACGGTCCCTAGAATCTTTTGCAATCAACTGGTGATGTTTGAGGTAAAAACTGAGCTCAAAGCACAAAACTGGATGGTAAGTTCGAAATGGTAAAATGATATGGTAAAAACTTATTTTATGTTTATTTCATGTTAATTAATCAACTAAACATTAGTATTTGCCTATTTTTACCTATGAATCATATATGTTGGTAGGTTTACAACTGATTTGCAGAATTCAACGTACTCGATTATAAGTTGTACTTTTGACCACAAAGCACACTTTTATCTCTTTAACGAGCCTTTTTAAAAATGAAAAAGGAACCCCCTTGGAGTCCTCTTTAAGCTCTTTTTAGACTCTCTAAACATGAAATATTGTCGAGCGCTTGTCCTTTCCAGCTCGTTAAAGGATTGGAAATGATATCTCTCTTGTATTATTTTACGCTTTTTCGGACTTGAGAGATTAATTTATGAGAAATAACTTGTGGAGTTTTCTTTTTGTCCCTTTTCAAACTCTCTAAACATGAAAAGAACTGAGTTATCTTTGTCGTTAAACTTGTTAAAAACATCAAATAGCGACAAACTTGTCCATCTAGATAAGATCGAGTTTCACCTTCGCTAGACTCGTTAAAACATCAATAACGATGGATTCACCTAAAGGGTGAAATTTTACAACAAGCATATGTTATCCTCCTCAAGCTTGATAAAAATAAAGAGGTACTGGTCAGCAATGACTAGGGAAAATGGAAAAAGGGGAAAACCACTTTATGGTAGCAGGTCACTCTTGAACATGACAATTTCACTCCATCACCGTGACTATCTGGGTTGGGTTATTAGCTTGATGGTTATCACACCGTTAGTCTATCATTCCATCCATTGCTTTGTTTTGGGTAAATTCTACCAATTCACTTTAGTGTCGCCGAAATGTTCAAGAGAAGTCATCCAGTCAAAATCCATCTTTTGCAATACCATAAACCTTCGTTTTCATGATCGTTGTTCCTGAACTTTGTGTCGTAAGTCAAATTCCATCTCTAAAATCACTGCACTTGTTTTGTGTTGTTGATGTGGGATACATCAAGGCCCTCCTATGACGAGTCGCTTCTTGTGGACATCAACTCATTATCCAAGAAGTTGACTTAGAAACACCCATTCAGTACCTTGAGTCTTGAATACATCAATGGCAGGTTTCTCGCTTTCAGCAATAGGCATACATCAAAGGCCTTCGACCAGAATACTTTCTATGGTGTTCGACATCAAATCATCCATTCACACCATGCAGAATGTACTATAGTACCTTGAGGATCATTATCATTATCGATGATTTCTCTCTTATCTGTTAACAAATTACATCATCGACTGGTAATCAGATGATGTCTTCCCATGTTCAACTTCAGATCACATATTAACATGGTTAGACTCATACTTGAGCGAACGATTGAACGAGATTGAAGACCCCGGATCTAGTTTCATCCATTCGGGCTACGATATCAGGAGTACTAAATCATATGTACAATGGCTTTACGTTGATAGTCATTCTGATCATGGGTCTATATCTATAGATGACTGTTTATGTACATGTAATGAAAGTTTATAAGATGAGCATGGGTATGCCTTCCCTTAGCAATTCATGTAAAATCAAATATGATGATATATGTATTGTAATTTATGCAGGTCACCTTCCAATTCGATACCTCCTCATCACATCGTAAAGAATTTCATTCGACATTGGCATTTTTCTGACTTTACGCTTTAGGGGGCAACTGTTACAAATCCATTTGGGCACATCAAATCCCAACATTCATATCAGTGATTTAGCACTCATCAAACCCTAAAATCAATTGTTTCATGCCCTAAACATGTCAAACCTTTGAATTCCTCCTTCCCAGACTATTTCATGACTTGAAGACATCCATAAATTGCCTCTAGAAGGACCAGCGCAGGTAAGCCCTTATGAAAGTGCGCTACAGAGCAGCTAAGTCCACTGCCAAGGTGCTCTGCAGAGCACTTAGGCTTCCTTTTGCCTACGCTGGGCAAGAATGAGCAAAATTCACATAGGGTTTGGGAATATTCTTATATTGTGGAGTCATCTAGAAGTTTCCCTGTCTTAACAACTCCTATGAGCTCGAAAATGGATGAGGAATGAGTGAAGGATCATCTTATCCTCTCATCCCTTCCTCCATGGAACTAATTCTAAGTATGGAAGGCCATTCAATGTCACCATTAATGAAAAAACCTCCTTCATCTTCCCATAAATTGACCATTCATCTAAGTGATCAAGGGTTGGACTATGTTGAATTGTAAGGAGATAATGTTGCTATGAGACTTGACTTTGGAGCAGATGATGTGATGCCACAAACTTGTCTTGATTTTGATATGATGTGGATGGGATCCAAGCTAGAGGAATGACTTTGAATTAGACACTGATGGTTGTAATTCCTTCTTCTATCTAATAAAGTGTTTGAACCTTTTTTCCATATTTATGTTCTTTCATAATTCTTATATGTATGAACTTCTTCTGATTCCTTTCATTTATATTCAATGGATCACATGCTTTGATCAATTTTCATCTTCCGTTGTGTTGACAGGGTACTTTTCAAGTAGTTGAAGTATGGGAAGGAGCCATGGAATCAATACAAGGGAGACAAAAGGAAAGCGGAACTACAAGTAGGCCTTCTAACCTCTCTTATTATCTATTGATTATAGGGCAAGTCTAAAAAACTTTAAACTGTTGTTCTAGGCACAACTACTTGTCTAGTGAATTAGTATTTATTCATAGATGCTAAATTCTCCAAAACAGGCGCTTACTAGTCTTTCCTTTAAGTTATTCAGGGCTATCTGGCAATCCGCAGTCCAACTAAACTCTTCCATTTTCTTCAATAATTTTTCCAATGGAGTTTTTATGGATGTGTAATTCTCGATAAATCACCTGTAGTACCCCTTATGCCCCAGAGTTTCTCTTAGTTGTTTTACGTTGTGCGGTGGTTCCATGTGGATAATTGCCACAACATTTGCAGGGTCTACACACAATCCATCCTTGCAGACGAGATGGCCTAGTAGATTTCCAAAGGGGACTGCGAAGATACATATCTTGAGATTTAAGGAGATTTGCAATTGTCTGCATGTTTCGAACATTATTCTTAATAGGCTGGTGTGCTTTTTGAACAGACTGTATACCGTCTAGTCATCCATGTAAACTTCTAGAAACTTATGAATATAATCTCAGAATGCAGCTATGAAGATCCTAGAGAAGATTCTGGTGCATTATTTAGTCCGAATGGCATCAAATTGTATGCATATGAACCCCACTCCATAGTGAATGTTGTTTTCCTTTTATCTTCTTCAACTATTCTAACTTGGTGGTAGCTTAAAAACCCATTTGTGAACAAAAATTCTTCGTTCCCTACAACATTGTCTAGGACCTCATCACTAAAGGGTGTAGGAAATGGTTCATGCATGCATGTGTTGTTCATGCTTTTGTAGTCAACACATACTCTGATTTCGGCTGCATCCTTATTGTTCTGAATAACTATCGGGCTTATCCATTCAGATTCATCCATCGAAAAAATGATTCCTACCTCCAACATTTTGTCAATTTCCTTCTTAACTTTCTCTTTCACCCTTGGGTTTAATCTATATGGCCTATGTTTCATCGATCGGGCATCCGGTCTCAAGACAATTTCTGTTTCCCCAATGTTTCCTTTTATTCCCTTCAGTTCTGCCATTGAAGTTGGGAATAGGTCCTGATATTCGTGTAATAGGTCAAAAATTTCTTTGGTGGCTTGCTCATCCCAATAGTTTCCCACCGATGCTATCTTGGGCTTATCCTATGATCTAACGTTTTTCTTCCTCAGCTTCATTGGCAGAAGGTGATCACCTTCCGTTAGGGGGCTCTCCCGGATGTCCCTCTTCCCTTCCATTTCCCTAAAGGCTAGGTGTCTCGGTCCCTCCAACTCTTCGTCGTCTTTTGGTCCTCCGTCTACCCTGTCGCACACTGCATATCCTGGCGAGTCTATTTCATACAGATACTACAAAAAAAATTCGTCGGGCCCTCCCTCAACCAATGGCTCTAGTGTGAACAAAACTCCCTTTATTGCTTGGAGTGCCCCTGTCATTTGTGCCTTGTTGCCTCTGAATGAGAAGTTGCTAACAAACTGTACCTCCACTGTATCCCAATCTATTGTTTACCGGTGGAGCTCCTCTTGTACATACCAAGCTCGGGGGACAGTTCTGAGGGTATGTATAAATGCATGTACCCATCGATCCTTCAGGATTCCTTTTCTTTTCCAATTGATTATGCAATCCTTGATGTGCTCCTTGGGACTTGAATCCCCCCTGTATCTTTCCTTATCCTGTGGCTGATCTTCATCCTAGGCAAATCTTTCCTTCATGGCTTGTTTGACACTCACCCAGTCTCTTAATGTATTGCAATGTGTTTTCCACCATCTTCCCAGAGTTTCCATGAGGTTGATACTTAAAAAGGAGATCCTTTGATCCTCTGTGATTTCCCGGTCTACTCTGTCTAAGAAGGTGTCCATTGGTTCAAGGTCATGATACCTCAAGTAGTTAGCTATCTCCATTTCTCCCTGGTTTACTCAACTTATCATCACACATCATCTGGTGGTCAATTCGTATCTCCCCTGCTGCCATGCATCCCATGCAGCTTCTGAACCAGTTTCCAAGCTTTGGATACTTTTCCAACTTACTGATCCTTCGGTCTTGGGGTTGATGTAGTCCTCTCTCTTCCCTGCTGTGAGTATGTATAGTTGGTCTAACCCTCCTGGCCCATCCCTGTCGTCTACCGGTTCTGTGAACCTAGGTCCTTGGTAGGGGTCTAACAGTTGGATCACCCTTAGCTCGTCTGCTTCGAAAATCATTAGTTCCTTCTTTAGGTATATGACCACATACTTCTCGTATGCCCAATAAATCCCCAGGAGTTCCAGGTGTGGGTCCTTATCCCCCTTGATGTCAATCACCTCGAATTTAGGGTGCGTCCTCACCCGTGCCACATCAACCTCTACATTCTCCAAACTCCTAATTGGTAGTATGTAATATTGATTTTCCATTCTTAGTTGAATTAGCGAGTATTTTAGTTGAGGCTTCCCCATTTCCTTCCAAGTTTTCCTAGGTAGGATGTTTACATCCGACCCCAATTCTAACATGGTGTCCCTTATCTAGAATCCTGCCACTTGCGCATTGATTCAAAACTCCTTACCGCTTCTTCTCTTATTTAGCTTCACTCTTCTGGAAGCCTTCTCTGGCAACCCTGCACATGGCTGTTCCACTTCCTCTTCTTCCATGGATACCGTAGCCTTTGGACTTTTTCTCAACTCCTTCAGCATGCCTTCATCCTCAACAATTTTCAAGAACACTTTAAAACATTCGCCAATCTGCTGGGTGTGATTAGGCATGTGATCTCACGGTCTTTTATTATCTTTCTCCCTAGTCATCCCTTCAAACAACTTAGCTACTTCCTAATAGTACTGCTTTTGGCGTTCAGGCTGATACCCCTTCTGTGGAGGTGCCACTTTAAGGATTAAGGGGGGTCCTTTGTGTAGCGGTCCTCCCCTGTCTTCTTCCCTCCCATGGTGACTATATTAATATTGGTTGCGGGGAGGCCATCATCAGTCCGTGGTTCAACATTCACCAAGTTGGCCCCTCTCTATCTGGTCCTTTCTTCCCACTTTGCAATGAGTTCCAGAAAGTCATCTGTTGCGTGGGTATTAATTCTATATTTTGAACAACAAGGTCTCTCTGGAAACGGACATTCTCTGGCAACATGCCCTTCCTGGTCACAGTTGTAACACCTCACGGGCCCTCTTCCTCCCATTCTTACTTCTCGCCCCCTAGTTTGACTCATTGATTCTAAATGTGGATATGTCTGGCCTTTCTATTAGAGTGTTCGATGCTCGACACTAATCGGTGTGATGCATCGTTGATGCGCAAAACTCATAATAGTTTTTATTGGGGACGTTAGAGTACTTTTCCAAAATAGGGGACATTCGTAGCAGGTTTCCATATGCCCAACAGATCTCACAAAATTATTGATTATTCCTCCTCAGGAAGGCCCCTTGCACTCCTATTGCCACAACTCCTATGGTTGGTGGGGCTCCTGATGACCCCGCAACCCCACTTGGATGATTAATCCCTCGCAACCTCGGGCATTCCGTCGCAACATGCCCCTCCACCATGCAGTGGGTGCACCAAACATTAGGTTTGGCTAGATGCATTGGTTGAAGATCTTTAAGTTTCTCTATCAAGGTTGCGATCTAGTTCTATAGGCCTAAAATCAATGGATCTTGAGGCTCTCCCTTCCCCTATACTCATGTGAGTATCCTGCCATAACTTCTATGCATGATGCTTGTTCCAATGCATCCTGGAGGGTTCCTAATTTCTGTTGTGTTAGTGGTGTTTTAGTCAAAGGCAAGAGTGCCTTAATGAACCAGTCCCGCTGGTGGTTTGGGTCTAGAGTGTAACTCAACTTGGAAATGGAATCCTTAATCATTTGCATGAGCTCCCAAGCCATCTCCCCTTCCCTCTGCTTAATTTCCCACAGTTCCAATAGCCCTTGTTGATTCGTCTGTGATACCTTGAATTCCCACAAAAATCCTCTCTTAATATCATATATTGTGGGGTTCTGATTCTGCTCTGCCCGCTTTATAAACTAGCGCAAGGCCCTTTCCCTCAATGTGGTTTGGAATTCTACTACCTTGAAATTATCTGGAGTCTGACAGACCCTCCAAATAGCTCTGCAAAGGTACCAGTGTTGCTCTACATCCTCGTTTCCTCTTCCCACAAATTTGGGATATCTGGTAAAAGATCCCGCCATACTAATCTGGGTAGGAGCTATCAGCACGAACCCTTTGCGCCCTGGCTGCTGGGATCCCTGTAGTCCTAAATTTCTAATACTAATAGTTCCTGTGCTACTCCCGATGTTGAAATTGATTCGATATTTCTCCCTTGCTCTATATACCCTCACTGCCTTCACTAAGCTAATAATAAATTCCTCTGAATTGTGATAAAATACCAAGGGAGGATCAAGGGAAATGCTACCTATGTCTCGGGGGTATTGTTTTTGACTCTTAATGGATGCTTCCTCTTCACTGAATAATCTCCTCATCACATTGCCCATATCCTCTTTGCTTCCTTCTTCATGTGCATGCGACCTCTTCTCTTGCGATTCGTTTATCGCAACATGTACTTGCGATACGGATTTTGGAACCTATAGGGAAGGTTTGTCCTCATTTCGTCAACTCCTCCATCTTCCTTCACCACTCTTGCTTTGCCCAACACCTTCTTCTCCTTCCTCTTCGACTCGGGGTTTTCCCTGCACCAATCCTACTTGGTGGGGCCCCATCCTCTTCTTCCCTAGAGTTTGAATCACTCTTGCCTACCACTTATCTACTAGCAGTGCGCTTCTTTGTGCCCTTACATCTCTTGCTTTCTTCAGTTCTTCGCATCCATCCCTTCAGTCGCATCTCTATCCCTCAACTGGCAGCATTCCCCCCTTTACATCTTCTCTTGGTACTGGGGATTTATGTTGCCATCCACGTAGAGGGTAAAGAAAATAATCCTTCTTCCACTATAAACATCTTAATCCACATCAGTACTTCCCTCGTCAACTCACCTCTCAGTCCTGAGCTGAACACAACTTCTTCTTTTTAGAAAGACTAATAAATCTTCGTGGAAAGCTCAACTACGTATCCCTCCACCATAGTCCTTACAAAAAAGGTGACTTCTCTAGTCAAATCATTATCCAATTGTTGCAGCAGGTCGAAATCCAATGGAGTCCAGCTTTGGCGAGATGTTGCCGATCCACCTGGCTGAGTCCATCCCTTCAGCCTTCTTAACCAATTGTACAGGTCCTATGGGAACTTACACCAGAAAATTTCATACTGATCATTAGTGCTGTTAGCATATAGAATTTCCTTGCTTACCTTGCTAATCGATTGACTTCTACGGGTAGCCTGCTCTGGTACAAACTGATCTACTCTATGGTTCCACCAATCCCTGATTTCTCTCTTAAATATCCTTGAAACCATAGTCTAAACCAATTCTCGTATCTTCAGGTCCCGACAATGAAACCATTTTTCGGCTCGTAAGAGTCATCAGGGGGAAGACCCTGGGTTCAGGCATAGGAGGCCAACAATAGTCAACTGTATTCTAGGATAGCGCCAACATTTTTACCTTACCCCAAAGGGCAACGAGTCTCACCTGAGGTGCGCTGCGACCAAAAGGGAGAAGGGTTCAGCATGGATTCGAGAAAGTATCAACCAGGTTTCGTTTGATCACATGTATGGACACATTATATATAACAAAGAGATAACAACATACTCGTGATCATATAAGGACTACCGATCTACCGATTACATGCAATTTATAAGACATTCAAAAATTTAAAGATTCATCATACATAGGGCCCAAATACATCACAAGCCGCAACCAATCTTAGCAGGTCTTTATATTAATCTTAACAACAAACACTACAATATGACTCAGCTTCCTTCATAAACAAATACATGAAATACGCGACTCGGTTCCACGGGTTCGGTTCAGCTTTGAGGACCATGTCTTTGAGGCTCCTACGACCTTCCCTCCATCTACCACAACTAGAGATCCTTTCACAGCTTTGTTGCTCCTCTCCTTAACCTCTCTAAATCCAACCTTGCTCCTTTCCTGGTCTTCTCCTTTTATATCATTCTCTGTTACCTGAACTGCCAGTTCTTGCTCGACTGTTCTTCCCCTCGGCTGCTTCTACACCTTCTTGCCCCCTCAGTTTCCTTTGCCTTCTGTTGCCACATTGCCACAACTCTTGTGCAACTACATGTTTCGCCACCCAACCTTTGGTGCCACCCGTTTCCTTCTCATCCCTTGGTCAACCAAAATTGGTCAAAACCTTTTCAAAATTTAAATGAAGGCCCCAACATTATGGAAAGCTATAGCAATATGATATCATACGCTATTATTTATGGATGTCTTGTATTTTGATCATGAAAGAACATGTATGGCTATGTATTTTCATCCTTTGATGTAATGGGCATGAAGAGATCCATGTTGTCTAGCATATGTTGTAAACATTGTAAAATTCAACCATGTATTGGGTATTAGATGATTGATGTAAAATTGGGTCCATAGAGTCATTGTTTATGGGAGCGGTCATATGTAAGTATAGATAGCCATGTATTCGCTTCATAATGAATTGCATGTATCTGGAAGGTATAGTATATGCTCAGGGGTAGCATGGTTAGTATGAAGATTTCACATTTTCAATCAACATAACATATTTATAGTGTTGAGCATGACAGGGGGAGTACTTCTGTCCGCGTGATTCTACCCTTTTCCCTTGATTTAAAATGGGGAGAGAAGAATTCGATTTTTTCAGTAGGTTGCCATCAAGTCAAAAGGAGGATATTATTGGCATTATGGATAATATGGTGTCCTTGATGTCAACCTATATATAATATGTTGTAAACCCAAATGTCAAATGTGTTTTCCTTGATGTCAAGATGTGTTGTCCTTGATGATTACAAAGATTTTTTGAACTGTTGTAGATGATGTGAATGATTTTACATGTGTAGCATAGGATTGAGAATAATATTGGTGGCTTAGTCATAGGTTTAAATTGAAGAAGGTGAAGTTTACAAAAATATACACAACTCCTATGATGCAATGTCGCGTACATACATAGGTCTCATGAAAAAGAGTTGAGTATGAGACCCTGTGCATCGAAAAATAAAAACCATGAGAATTTCCCATGGTAATCTCCCATTATTTTGTGTTGGCAACATCTATTTGATCCAGACAAAAATTACTAACAATAAATCAAAAGGATTTGTTTGTGGTATAGGCAAGGAAAAATGCTATAAAAAGAGAAGGAGATTGAGTAGTCACGTGTTTGTATTCAATGGGTTATTCATGTGTGATCTAATATGAAACAAGTGTGCACCAGGGCACAAAGAGGAGACTCATATTTAAGAGATCTGAAGGTGTATTGGAAAGCTAATGGACATGCTTTATTTGATTATTGCAGGCGTGGTCTATTAATATTTTATGGATTGATTGCATATTAGTATGATTGTGTGTCAGTATTTTAGCTTGATGAGGGCTTATACATAGATTACATAAATATATGACAATATGTATGCAAAGATTACTTTGATAGTGTGTGTATGCAGGGATTAGAGTGCATCATGAATGGCTTATATTGCTTTGCTTGATTTGTAGTTGATGATAGAGAGAGTATGTTGTCATGTTTATGAGCATGGAGAGTATGTTGATTGTTGAATTGAGTATTGGGAATGGTTTTGCATAACGTTTGTGATTTTCTACTGAAAAAAGGCTAATGAATACTTGATCTAAGATTTGTACACTACTTGTGTTCCTGAATGTTGCATACATACGTGAATCCTCTTCATAACAATCAAGTATAGATTCTAAGATAATATTTTTTAAATTGTTGCTTGGTCTCAGCTGTTATCAATTGTTTTGTCCTTGATTGATGTATGTGATGAGGTTTGATTCGAACAAACATAATGACTTCCTTTCATATACTGGAAATATAAGTTTTTTTATACATAAGAAGCGTGTATATGCGTGAATCTATTTAATGACATTCACGTACATATTTTGAATTGGTTATGGACAAAGTTTTTCATGACAAAGCTTTATTACAGAGATTCTGAGTTTGATGTGGTATCCTTTGAGCATAGTTACGCGCTTGATGAATATGAGTATGTTGTTTTGTTTAGTTGTTGACTTCGTTAGTATTGAGATTTAGCTTAGTTGATCAGTGATTGATATTCCATTATTCAGTGATTTGGTTGTAGTATTTAGTATTTGGTTTTAGAGATTGGTTTTTAGTGATTGAGCATAATGGTTGGTTTGGGTCTAGTTTGAAAATTTAATGAAATGTGGTCTACAAGATTTTGTTTTGATTGATATAGGTGAATCCAATATGAAAATTTTGAAACATGGTTCACAAAGGTTCTAAGGGTTGGAGCTTTTAGTGAGGGAGTAGGAGCTTATTTACGGTGGTAGCTAGTAAATTTTTTGAGGGAGTAGGAGCTTCCTTCTAGTAGGAGTTGGTAAACTTGATCAGGGAGTAGTAGCTTCCTTCCACTGGGAGCTGTAGAAATCGAAGGTTGTAGCCTTCAACAGGTAGGAGTAGGAGCTGCGTAATGGTAAGAGTTTGTTCCAATACAAGATGTAAGAAGATTTTCATCATAATAAGAAAAAAGACAGAGACAACAACAACAGTGTTTTTCTCCCAAATTGGGATTCCACCTAAAAATACAGGTGTCCCTATGTGTTGATTATGTGTTATGATTTATCTCCTCTTTACTACTCAAGGTTATTGCATAATGAATATGTAATGAAATAATGATTGACTAAATTGATGAAAAGAAGCTAGCTACATATATGTTGTTTATGTTTGTTAATAACACATACACACGAAAGTTTCCTGAATAAGAGTCGTGTATACATTCCATACTGTGAAATTGAATACTAAAGGGAATGAAATATTGATTCACCCCTCCATATCAACTAACACTCTAGTAGTATTGTGTATGTTGAAAGGAAGACTAAGTAATTGAACATTGATCTTGATGATCCTTCAACCAACAAAGAAACACTCAATCATGTATTCTCTTCGTTATATCCTAATATATATGTTGATTGCAATCTATATAATAATTACCCTTTTCATTTGAAGGTTACTTCATACATAAATTCATATTCACATATAAAGAAATTATTATAAATCATAGTGATTATGAAATTTCTATTAGTCCTATTCATAATTATGAAATAATAAATTATCATGCTATAAATAGTTTTAAAAAATTGCATGCATATCCATTTAGTTTATCCAATGATGCTATTCATTATAATCTCCTATGTGACTTGAAAGGAAGATAAGTTATTTTCAGTGAAACATTGAACATTGATTACATTGAGGTGCTTCGCCTGTAATGATGGTTATGTCAACTTCTCATGCCATGAATTCTAAAGGGGAATTTATAGTATAAGATGACTTATTTCCTTATACAAAAAGTTATATTGAATTATCATCTTGTTACTTCTCAAATTCAAAATGATTTCAATTCTCTAGAGAAATCATCCATATCTAAATATGATTCCAAACATACAGCTCAATATCCTAATGAGGCATGTAATGATAAGTATGTAATGATACTATATTTGATCTCAATATTTCACTAGCTACTTATTTGTGGCTGTTTAATATTTTTAATTAAAATAAACTCTTGGTTAGAACATAAAAGGAATTCATAGACTAGAGGAAACAAAAAAAAATAACATATTAAGAGTTTGGAAGCATTTAATTGTCACACTTTTAAGGATTTTTCTCTACACATTTGGATTAGTTTTTATTCACTAGTCATATTTTCGGTGAAAAGGTGAGTTTTTATTCACTATTCATACTTTATGAAATGAAGAGTGCATGTAGTTGATTTTAATTCAATACAAAAATGAGCACTTAAGGATTTCCAATTTTATATCTCCATCCCAATTATATTAGATTTTTCATTAGTTAAATTTCCTTTGAGTTTTGATTATGTTATCTTATGCACAGTTGGTACATCTTTGAGTGCTGGAATTATTTCCATATTTCTTTAAGACTACTCCAATACTTTTTTAATATCTTTTAAAAGATGTTTTTATCACGTTTTGAGTGTTAAACTTATTTCCATTTTTCTTTAAGATTAATCCAATACCTTTTTAATATTTTTTAAAAGATGGTTTTATCATGTTTGGATTTATGCAAAATGATTTATTTTTTTTAAACATTTTATGAATTTTATTTCATCCAAAATGTTCTAGTATATATAGGCTTACTATAGTGATATTTATCATTTTTTTTTGAATTAGTTTTGTTTAGTGAATTTACTTTATTTTAAAATTGATAAGTCAATTAAGCATAAGTTTTCTTGTTTGGGATGTAATTTTCATATTATAAGTTTTTGTTTGTGCTTTGATTATTTCAACCAACCGTAGAAGACATTTCCATGTAGACATCAAATATGTTGGAAAACTCAAGGAAGTCTTCCTATTAAGATTTTTTTGGTTGATCACTATGCTATTAATATTAGGAATTTATCAATCTTATTAGGATTTCAGTGCTAATTGTTTCTTTCATGTATGATGTCTAATTTGTTCTTTGTTACAATTTTATAGGAAGATTGTTTCATCTTATAAAATTTGTTCCTTGGAGTCATTTTTATTAAATTAAATTAACTTAATTGTCTCCATGGTATAGTATTGTTCCCTTGCCTCACTACACAATTATTTGAATACTTGGAATTAATGATCATATGTTATGTTAAATATCCAATGAATATTTTTGGTGAAATATAGCAAATGCAATTTTTGAGATTGTAGGTCCTGTATTTTTTTAAAATATTATTTTACCAAGACCTTATTTATGACAATACGTTTAAATGAATATGCATTCTTTCCTGGGAATCCTTATTGTTGGAATTGAGATTCTTACCCTAGTTTTAATTCCATATGTTGTATTATAATTGTATTTGTGCATATCATTTACATTAAGCTACTTTTCAAGATTTGTACCATGTTGTTGGGAATCTAGGTTTATTTTTTTAAGATTGATTTAGTTTATTGTTACTTATATTTGTTATTTTAGGGTTTATTTAAGCATTCATTCTTATGCTTGAGTTTGGTTTTAGTATTTTTTTTAGAGAATTTGTCTATTTTTTAAGTCAAATTATATGTTTTTATTGCTTTTTTTAGTTTAGTTTTCATTTAATTTTATGTAATTTTGATGTACTTTAATTTTATTAATATTATTTTTTTGTTTTTATAGAGTTTATTGATTGTATAGATTTTGTATATTACAAGTTGTTGTAGAAGAAATCTATTCTATTAAATATAATAATCTAATCATAATTCACTAATGATGATTTATCTAAAGTATCAGTACACCATAATATGAAACTTCTATTAAAATTGTATTTCATTACAAAGAATGTTTATATTTTATCAATATTTATTAATTAAAGTTTGATTCCATAAAAATGAAACATATGTTTCCTATTACAAGAGATCTATTGATTTGAAACATTATAAAAAAATATTAAGAATGAGTAGAAGTGAAAAGAGCCTTTAGACTAAGTTTTTATACCTCAAAGTTGTTTACAATTGAAAGTAGCTCTTGTATCAACCCATTTCCTATCACCAATTATTTATATACAAATAAGAAAAGGTAAAACGAATAATTCAATAAATAGGAAGTTGAAAACACTTAAAATAGTGTGGGAAGTACAAGCAAACTCATCAGGGCTATGGACACTCGCTGGTAGCGGAATCATGCTTATATGATACTAAGGAAATAACATCAAGACTATGGACACTTGCTCGTAGTGAAGCAATGTCGGTCACAAGGAGATGACGAGCATAAATATCAAAACACTAAGAAATAGAAAAGTTTTCACATTTTGACTTATTTAATAACTAGTTAAAGTAAAATTAAAAATTGTATTAATACAATAACTTCTATGAGAAAAACATCAAGTTATAAATATTAGGGACTTCAAGCTTATTTGTTACAAGTATTAGGCATAACCAATTCCAATAAAGTTTTAGAAATATTAAAGTATAATACTTATCTTTCATATTTAAGATAAAATGATATCATATATAATCAATAATAGAGATAATCGGTTCTTCCACTATGTCATCAATTGTTCTAACGTGCACAACAACCCCCATTATTATGTGAATAATTCATATAATAGTAGGGACATTTCTAAATTTTACTTGTTTTATGTAACTTGAATTAATTTTTTCTTTATTAGTTTAATTCAATTAATTTTGTAGTTTTTCACAAATTTTCAAATTTTGTTTTAACTTTTTTTAATTATTTTTTCCTTTAAATAATTATTTATTTATTGGAGAGCTGAGGGAGTGGGGGTGGACGAATCCTAGCCGCCTCTGCCCCTAGTTCATGCATTTCCTTTGCTTCTTGACCAGGTCTCTGGGACTTCCGGACTTGTTGCCGACACTGTTGCGTGTTTTAGGGGCAAGTATTGCACATTGGTTGTCCGTTTCTGTGTTTGTGTGGGGTAGGAGCTAGGGTTTATGTTACCATGGGTGTCTATCGTTCATGTTACAGCTAGAGCGACCTGTCGCCATGGGTGCCTTCTCCTTCTAGTGTAACATTTTTTTGGTTGTTGCGACTTTTGTTGGGGTTTATGCGCTGTTTTGCTGCCCTGTTTCTAGGTCTGGTTTTTTGTTGGCAGTCACTGTGTTTTGCACCTGTGTCACTACATATTGGGGAGTTGAGGGAGTGGGGGCATGGTGGCTGAACCTGGCCGACTATGCCTCTGGTTCATGCCTTCCCTTTTTTCTTGATCAGGTCTCCAGGGCTTAGTGTCGTCGTTGTTCTTGGGTACTCGTGTCGTCGCCATGGGTGCCTATTTGGTGCAACATCTTTTGGTTTTGCATTGTGGTTGTAGCGTGTTCTGTTGGATTTTATGCCCCGATCCTTCTTCTTCTATGTTTCTGGCTTTTTGTTTTGGGTTACCTGGGCAGCCTGTGCCTAGGATATATTCTGTATTTTGGTAGGCTGTTTTTTGCCATAACTGTGTGTATGCGCCTGTGTCATAGGTATTCTGTCGATTTTGTCGCCTTGATGGGGTTTTGGTTCCTATTCTTTCAAGTTTTATGTTGGGTTTTTCAACCCATTTTGTAATGATTTGATGTATATTTTGTTTGGTTGAGACAACACAGAAAGTGGCTTAGGACCACTATTACTACATATGCTATCAACATCTTTAGCATGTAATTTTCATAATATCAATGAAAATTATGATTTTTCTAGGGAAGAAAAAATTATTTCTTTATTTCAATTTGATCTCTACTCTATTTTGAAAAATATCAAAATTTTGAAAAAAATACTTTTACAAAAGTATCCCTACTTGATTTACAAATATTTATGATGATTCTATTGAATACCGTATACCCAAATATGCATAATCTAAATCCAAATTGCATGAATTGTGTTGTTATTTGAATACTCTGAATGTCATAATCTTATGAATTATTTAATTATCTTTTTCATAAGACTATTTCTCATTATCTATTTCATAATATTATGACTTATTTCATTATCTTAATTTTGTAAATTTCCATTATCTATTTCATAATATTATGACTTTAATTTTGTAAATTTACAGGCCGGAAGAATAATCTGGAAGACCAAGAGTACAAGTAGAGAGAAGGAATAAAATATGAAGGCTCTTGCTTGTGGATGCATAAATGACTAAAGATGTTCAACATCCTAAATTAAACACAGTCATGTGTGTGACAAATTTTAATTTGTTATATAACGGAAAATATTTTAATTGGAAAAGGAAAAGACTTGTATCAATATTATTTATTCAAAAATAATTAAAGGATTTTCCAAATCATTTTTATTATAATATTCATATTGTGGTAACAAAAGTCTCAGGAATTTGAACAATATAATTGAGTGATATATTAGTATTAAAAACAACTATTTTAATAGAGATGGAGGGCTAGAAATTTTGTAATTATGTTTAATTATTATTATTGGTTTCAATATAATTTTGAAGACTTATAGATTTGAAAATGCATAATTGGAATTTATATATTCTATCAAGATTTAAAGAAAGATGGAAGACTTGGTTGTAAAACTTGTAATTCATACTTGTATATTTTTATCAAGTGAATTTAATATTAATGGTTTGTGGATTTTGCTTCGATCTATCACTATATAACTATTTCTAAGGTTAAACACAAGCAAAATATAATTCGGGATCAATTTGTCTGATCATGCATTTATGTTGAGTATTTTATCAAGTTTTTGTTAGGTCCCTATACTACTAGTATAACCCCTTACTGTTATTAGTACAACCCCCTTATTATATTATTATGTCCATATAGTCCCTATATTTTTATTATTGTGCCCTTACATTATTATTGTTATGTCGGCTTTGATTATATTATGACCCCTTAGACTCCTATATATAGAAAGGAGGTCTTGTCATTTGTATCATCCAAGAATTGTTCATTTGTGTAATGTAAAGAGGTTTCCCCCTCTAAGAGGCTTATTTCTAAGAGGCTTATTTCTAAGGCTTTCATATATCTTTTCTATCTTTTTGTGAGCTGGTTTCATAACATTTGGTATCAAAGCTTTGGATTCTAGGGTTTTGCTGCTCCAAACAAGTCAACTTGGCATTTTTGCTATAAAAAATTTTCTGCGACGTTTCAGAAGCTAACACAAAAACCCATTTTTTCCGACATCATTCTGAACTTCGGGCCCAAATTTTAGATCTTGTCTCTCTATATTTGTGGAGATATGATCTAAGGAAGTTAGGGTTTTTGTAGAGTCCCGAATTACACTCCAAAAAGGTTACCTCGGGAAAATCGTCATAACTTTTGTTCTGAGCATTAGATTGCAACTTCATAAGAAGTTACAAAAAGAGCATGGACCGTAGTTTTCTGTGTATATTGCTCAGATCCGAAGGTCAAAACAATGACACGTGGAACTTCATACAAGTTCGATATTTTGAAAAGGTATATAATCTGGTCATCTTCAGAGATTGTGACTAACTCTTTCTTGGAGAATCAAATTTCGATCAGGCTAATGACATTGGAAAGAGGACACAGAGGGCTACTTCAGGTCATGATTTTAGAACTAGAAGATCCGAAATTACAGAGTTACAGTTGTTTCAAGATCGAGCTCCTAAAATCAAGAAAAGGCGATATGAGGAAGTTTGATGGCAAAGATCCTGTAAATTGGATACTACAGATGGAGCAATATTTTGATCTACTGAAGTATAAAGCTTCCGTAATAAATAAAATTAAGTAAATATTTTATTAATAATTGAATGATGATTACATTCTTGGGAGAGGCCCGGGCTATATA
Organism: Pinus taeda; assembly: GCA_000404065.3. Lineage (NCBI taxonomy): Eukaryota > Viridiplantae > Streptophyta > Pinopsida > Pinales > Pinaceae > Pinus > Pinus taeda. The sequence goes on from APFE030627567.1 coordinate 57,149, forward strand.
CTGCCTTAGGTGCCTCTTGGTGAATGGGCACGATCTTTGATCATGCACTTTTGCCTAATAAACTACAACTAACTAAATTTTACATAACATTGCCTTCCTCTCCAAAGAATGCTTTGTCCCCAAAGCATACGTAATGACGGATGTTGTTGAAAAAATGCATCAGTCTCCCAAGAAGCTTCTTCTTCTGGTAAATCCTTCCACTTAATCAAGTATTCCTTGATTGTATGACGTCGAAGCTTTCTTTCTATAGTAGATAAAATACGTTCTAGTTCTAGAATGACCCTTCCTTCATCATCCAAAGAGGGAAGCATTGTTTGCGTGGATTGATGGTCACCTAGTGCCCTTTTAAGGTAGGAGACATGGAAGACGTTGTGAACACGACTTTTCTCTGGAAGGTTTAAACCATACGCAACTTGGCTGATCTTTTTGTTGATCTGATAAGGCCCATATAACTTTGGTGCCAATTTATTTTTTCCTTTTTGCTTTAAGGATAATTGTTTGTATGGTTGGAGCTTGACAAACACCCATTCTCCAACTTCAAATTCTCTTTCGGTTCTGTTTCAATCTGCTTGTTGCTTCATACGATTCCTTGCATTATTCAAGTTTTCTTTCAGTATTTGGATGATTTTTTGGGTTTCTTCTAGTTGATTTTTAACAGCAGCTAGATTTGTCTGGAAAATAGCTAGATCCTTGCATCTTGGGGGCTCATATCCATACAAGGCTTGAAATGGCCTCATTTTTGCTAATGTATGATAAGTAGAATTATACCACCATTCAGCGAGATGCAATCATTGAGCCTACTTATTTTGTTTTTTTGTAGCGTAGCAATGTAGGTAGGCCTCCAAACATTTATTGACAACCTTTGTTTGTCCATCTGTTTGAGGGTGATAAGCGAAACTCATATTTAGGTAGGTTCCTATGTGGTTGAACAACTCCTTCTAGAAATTACCCTTGAATTTGGCATCTCTATCACTCCCAATGACCTTCGGGAAACCGTGTAATTTATATATATTTTTGCAAAATATTTCAGTGATTTTTTTAGCTGAGTATGATTTATTTAATGCCACAAAGTGAGTGTATTTGGTGAGTTTGTCGACCACTATGAAAATCTTGTCCTTGCCTTCAGATATGGGTAATCATTCAATAAAGTCCATCAAAATTTCTTCCCGTTTCTGTTTCAGAATGTTTAAAGGGTGAAGTAATCCAGGTGTCGTAATATTTTCACTTTTATTCCTTTGACATGTGTCACAATCTGCTACATACTTCTGAATCTTGCTACTCATTCCTTTCCAAAAGAAGGATTGATGTGCATTGTAGTAAGTCTTAAAGAATCCTACATGTCCAGCTAACGGTGAATCATGTGACTCCTTGAGTATCTTAAATTTAAACTTGGAATTTGCATTTAGATAGATTCTTCCCTTGTACCATAGAATATCATTCTTCCATTCAAATTTTGAGTTGTTGGGAAGGTTATTGATTATCGCTGTTATTTATGGATCCTTGGCATACTCACTTCGAATCTTGTTAAGCCATTGAGGAACAACAACTAAGATTTCAAGTAGTGTTGGTTCCTCATCTTTCCTGGATAGGGCATCTGCTACTAGATTGTCTTTTCCCCTTTTATGTAGTATTTCCATGTCAAAGGCAACAAATTTTTCAATCCATTTTTGTTGTTCTTCGGAAAGTGTTTTTTTTTAAGGAGGTGCTAGAGACTGTTATGGTCTATTCGAATGGAGAACTAAATTCCCAAAAGATATTGCCTCCACTTAGCTAGTGCATGCATAATAGCGAGCATTTCTTTGTTGTATGTGGACTTGAGGTGTTCTCTTTTGTTGAGCTTCTTGCTTTCAAAAGCTATTGGATGCCCTTCTTGCATTAACATTGCACCTATACCGAATCTAGAAGCATCACACTCGATGATAAATGGTTTAGAAAAATTTGGTGTTGCCAATACCAGGGAATTAGACATAACTTCCTTTAATTTTTCAAAACACCTTCCTGCTTCCTAATCCCATAGAAATGAATTCTTCTTTAAAAGGTTTGTTAGAGGTGCAGTTATAGGTGCATAGTTTTTAATAAACCTTCGGTAATACCCAATCAAACCTAAGAACCCTCTTAGCTTGGATACATTAACTGGTTTGGTCCATTCCTTTATAGCTTTGATTTTATTAGGGTCCATCTTTACGCCTTCATGGGATATAATGTGTCCAAGGTATTCTATTTCTTGCTTTCCGAAGGTGCATTTGGATTTGTTCGCATAAAACTGATGCTCTTTTATTAGTGTAAGAAATTTATCCAGATGTTATAAGTGCTCCTTCCAAGTTTTATTGTAAATTAAAATATTGTCAAAGAATACTAATACAAACTTCCTACAATGTGGCTGAAATAATTCGTTCATAGTTGCTTGAAATGTTGTTGGTGCATTGGTTAACTCAAATGGAATTACTTTAAATTCATAGTGACCTTCATATGTTCAAAATGCCATTTTTGGTATGTCTTCCAACCTGATTCTGATTTGATAATAGCTTGACCTTAAGTCCAATTTTGAGAAGTATTTTGCGCCATGTAGCTCATCCAACATTTCGTCAATAAAAGGAATTGGGAACTTGTTTTTAATTTTTATTTTGTTTAATCCTCTATAATCAATGCATAGCCTGAATGAACCATCCTTCTTCCTTACCAATACCACTGGAGCAACATACATACTTTTACTTTTTTAGATGATCCCACATTTTAAAAGGTCTTGGATTAATCTCTCAATTTCTGTCTTTTGGTGATGTGGATATCGATATGGTTTGATGTTGACGGGGTCTAACCCTACTTTGACTTCTATTGTATGCTCAATTTCCTTGTTAGGAGGAATTTTCATAGGCAGGTCTTGAAATACTTTTTCATGCTTCTGAATTAGATCTTGTATCTTTGGTGACTATTCACTGATCATATTTGCAGATAACATTTCTAATTGGTGACATTGTACTACATAATCGGGTGCTCCTTTTCGAATCATCTTCATCATCTGAGATGATGATACAATTTGATTCATTGGTGCTTGGAATTCGCGTAATTTTTACCTCTGGCATCCCCATTTAAATCTTACGAATTGTACTTGATGGTTGGCAGCATAAGTGCCTAGAGTTCTAGCCATTGGATACCTAAGACTACATCTACTCCACCTAATGGTACAATGAAGAACGAAGATTCTAAATTATAGTCTTGAATCTGCAGTTTGACCTTATGGCTTTCCCTACCTTTTCAATCTTCTTACTGTTAGCTACCATCACCTTCATATTTGGTAAGGGAAATGAAAAAATATTGAGTCTCTTTGCCACGGTTGCATCTAAAAAATTGTGTGTGCTACCAGAGTCGATGAGAACCACTATGTTGTTCTTCTTTATATGTCCCTTCAACTTTAAAGTCTGAGGTTGTGATATACCTGTCATAGCTGATAGTGACACTTGTGGAATATTTCCATCATTTAATTATGGTGATAATTCTAGGGCATCTTCTGTTTCTTCTATGTCCGAATCCTCACTGTTTGAATCATTAGTTGCTTCACAATTATATAGGTTCTTTGGTTCTTTTCCTTTAGCACACCTATGTTTGGGGTCCCACTTCTCACCACAGCGTTTGCACTTGCCTTATTTTATCCTTTGTATTTCCACATTATATTTTTCACCTTCATGACGGTGTGGTGGAACATATCTTGTATTATTTGAATCCACAAACTAGGGCACTCTTTGTCTTGAATATAATTTTTCTGGTTTTGACTACAGCATTTGTTCAAATTTCTTTTCAACAGTTTTTGCTTTTCGTCTTGCTACTTCTATTGACTGAATGTCATGAAGGTCAAGTTCTACTTGTAAATGAGTTTTAAGTTTGGAGATGTATGATTGAACTAGACGAGACTTTGATAACCCAAGTATTCATGTCACTAAGGTCTCCCATTCTTGAGTGTACTCATCCACACTTCCTTTTTGTCGTATTTTGATGAGTGCTAAAAAAAACTCTTCTTCCCTTACACCTTGGAATCTTTTAAATAATGCATATTTAAATTTCCTCCAACTGATGGTGATTGTCATATTCTTCCACCACATATACCAATTATATGCTTCTCCTTCCATTTTAATGGATGTATGCCTAAGCCTTTCGTCATCATCCTTGATGTCATAAATCTCGAAGTATTCTTTTGATTTATTTATCCATGCAACACTGTATTTTTTGTTTCCATTGAATTTAGGCATCTCAACTTTTTCCCTTCGTTGATATGTCATTAATGGTTGAGCGAAAAAAGGGTGTTGATTGGTAAATGTATCCCAAAATTGCTTATTTGAAAAAGTCACATTACTATTTCCTTGGTGGGGCATTGCTGATTTTTTTGGAGATTCAACCTTTTCTTGAGAATCTGTTGATTTTGTTGAGTCTAATGAATTATGCTCTTGATTTCCTCCATCTTCTTGGAGTAGTTGTTCGGGTGTAATAGCATGCTTTCTACACAAGTGGTTCAACAATTCCAAGGTCTGGTTTTGATTCATTTTGGTTTGGATATGGTTTTGCCCCATTTGTAGTTCTATTCGATTTGTCATATCCTAAAGCCTCTTGATATCATCAGAATGCCCATTAAACTTATTCTCGAAATCGGCTATTTTTTTATTGAAATCATCGGAGTGGCTAGTAATCCTATTCTCTAATTCAATCAATCTTTTATTGAAATAGTCCATTGACATTGACATGGAGCAAGTTTTTGGGGGTGTAAATTTCTCTGCCAACTTAAATTATTATTATTTTTAAATAGTAAATAAATTAAATTAATTTAATAGTTTAATTTTTTTTATATAAGTAGCTATATAGTCAACCCAATATATCTGTATAACTATATAAGTCACTAACATATATAACCCACCCATGAAAATAAAACAAATAACACTTCCATGACTTGATTTATGAAGGGACGTGACTTATCGAAGTCAACAAAACGGGTGGGGTGAACGAAATAAGGCATGATAGATGGGCATAGATAACAACGAGTGGTGAACTGTTAGTCAGAAGCATGGGATTTAGAAGCACAGGAGCGAAATGGATGATAGTTGGTATGGGTCACAGATGGTCGAGAGCGAGGGTGGGAGATTAGTGAACAGAGAACATGCAATCGAGGCTAGCAATTGGTGAACAATGGTGGCAGGAGATGTGACAGAGATAGCAATGAGTGGTTGAGACTGGTGCAGATGTAGAGAGTGTCGGGTCGTGGATATGAGGACAACAGAGGGAAAAGTGTTGACGCAGACAGGGAGCAACAGAATGGTGACAACAGTTGGTACATGACGGTAAAGTGGTGAATTGACTGAGTGTGTGGCTACTACGATTGAATTGGACACCGTAGATGACAACTGAGGTAGTTTGGCCTGGGACGGAAGTGAGAAGGCAACAATCAACCTGCTCTGATACCAGCTGAAGTATAAAACTTCCGTAATAAACATAATTAAGTAAATATTTTATTAATAATTGAATGATGATTACATTTTTGAGAGAGGCCCGGGCTATATATTGCCTTAGGTGCCTCTTGGTGAATGGGCATGATCTTTGATCATGCCCTTTTGCCTAATAAACTACAACAAATTAATTAGTACATAATATTAACTAATTTTTACATAACATCTACATGAGGTGCAACTGTTACAAAAGGTACGTATCACATCTTTATATTTAGAATTGAATCAATTTTTATGGTATGAAGGGATTTTTTCTCGTAAACCACTTGTTAGGTGGTAAATTTTCACGGAGGAAATGATAGCACATTATGAGGATACAAAGAGAAACACCTTCTTTAGCCAATTGATAAATCTCAAACAAAAGTTTTTAATGGCAGAGCACATTGAGGGATTTCAAAAATTGAATATAAGGGAAATGATATTCCAGAGAAGCAGAGGATTGATGTCTCCATAGGGACTTTAAAGGATAATATTCAACATGAGGTTCATCTTTGGGAACCTGATTCATTGGAAAAGGCATTCAGGTTGGCAAGAAAATTGGAAAGCAAAATTATGGCAATAAGGAATTCTACCCCTCACAACTATAAATACGAAAGTGTTGTTTCTCCTAGCCTTCCACAACCTACAAGGTTGACACCAAAACAATTGGAAGAAAAAAGATCAAAAGGACTTTGTTATAATTGTGATAACAAATACATTAAAGGTCATAAGTGTGCTGAGAAGAAATTATTTTACATTGATTGTGAAGAGGGGTAAGAAAAGGATCAAGAAACATCAAAAGAAGAGGATATACACCAGGAACCAACCCCAGAGGAAGAAGAAATGAATCCGACCATATCTTGTAATGCATTGGCTGGAATTATCACTCCTCAAACTATCAATATAGAAGGACATATCAAGAAGAAAAATGTTCAAGAAGTGAAAGATCACATCGAGCATCAAGAAATGAATCCGACCATATCTTGTAATGCATTGGATGAAATTACCACTCCTCAAACTTTCAAGATGGAAGGACATATCAAGAAGAAAAAGATTCAAGCAGTGAAGGATCACATTGAGCATCAAGAACAAGTTCTCCAACTTTTAAAGGACAACACCACTTTGGTTCATAATTCAATGAAACAACAGACAGATCAACATTGCAATGAAAAAAGTTTTGATGTAGGCGATTGGGTATTTTTACGGCTACATCTCAAGCAAGATATTTATGAGAAGGAAATGTTGGCAATACTACATGCACTTAAGAAATGGCGACCTTTCCTAATGGGAAGACACTTCAAGGTAAAAATGGATCATGATAGTCTTAAATACTTTTTAGAAAAAATATTATCTTTAGAAGAACAGAAAAAATGGGTCACAAATAGTTGGGTTATGACTTTGAAATCATCTAACAAAAAAAGGAAGAAAAATGTTGTTGCAGATGCACTCTCAAGAAAGGATGAGGATGTGGGAAGCATTGTTTTTGTGCTATTTCTATTAATCCAACCAGATTGGATAAACAAAGCAAGGGATGAATGGAAGAAGGATGAAGAAGTGTGGCCACTCATTCAAAAGTTGCAAAAGGTCCCAATTCAAACAATATTGCCAGAACTTGGAGAGGAAGGAAAAATCTGATTGGAACCTGGAGCAGTAACTGAAACAAGAACCTAACAACTACGAAATCGATCAATTTCATAGTATCTCATCAAGTCGAAGAACTTACATGCTAAAGATTCCACATGGGAGGACAAGAATTTTATACAGAAGTATCGAGAACTACTCAAGCATTGGGGACAATGCTTTTTGAAGGAGAGGGGCATGTTAGGTCCCTATACTACTAGTGTAACCCCTTATTGTTATTAGTAAAACCCCATTATTATATTGTTGTGCTCATGTAGTCCCTATATTGTTATTATTGTGCCCCATAGAAGCCCACTATTGTTATTATTGTGCCTTTACATTATTATTGTATATTTCTTGGTGAAATATGAGTAATATATTTGGAAAATTGAGTGCAAGGACATATTTTAATATCGTTTTATATGTAACTTCTTCTCATTTTTTTATTAGGATATGTAGTGTGATTTATGCTCGAAGAGAATGAATTTCTTCTTGTTTTCTAATAATGAAGTACACGCATGTGATCAATTTATTTAGCATTGTTAAATTAGGATTAGACAAAATTGAATTTACATAATTAAATTAGACTAAATTTAAGATTTAGGAAAGCCTCAATGAGTATCCTTTCAGAGAGAAACCTCTTTTGGTGGAAATTTATCACTTAGACCAGTGGATATTGCGATATTAAATGAGTATAGGCCTAATTGGGGTCTCAATCAAGTGATACTCCCTTATTGTTGATGGAGCGATTTTTCTAGCCATGAACACCTATCATAGAGAACTTAGTACCATATGCTCATGTAAAGTTGGTAGAAGACACTCTATTGCAAAGAAGTCGAAAGTGTTGTGCAAGTACATAATGTTGTTTATGTGTTATATTCTTTACATAATTAGCCCCACATGTGATTCATTTTCACTTTTAATGATTTTGTGGTGCATATTAGTTCATCCCATGGTTTTGTATTTCAATTTAAGAAACCATGGTTGTATTTTAATTCAATATTAATGGACTCGGGGTTTTTGGATGTTGTGGGACATACATATAGTATTGTAACACTGTAAAGATTTAATATACTAAAAAATATTTAGGGTTTTCCTCATTTGGGTTTCCAAGGAAAATTATTTGTGTTAAATGTCTGTGTGTTTCATTACATCTTTTCTATTTTTGTTAAGAACATGTTTGTAGAAATTAACTATATAGAGTTAAAACCAACATTTGGTATCAAAGAAATTTAGCTTCAAATGGATGCCTTTGTTGCTAAGGGTTTTGGCTCTGACCTATGGAGAACCTTGTTTTAGTGGAATATCTATAATGTTGATTAATGTGGTGAAAGGAAACGTCCAATAGTTCAAAGATAGATATTGAGAAATTCAATGAATGGAGCTTTGAGTTATGGAAGCTCAAAATGGAAGATATTTTGGTGGATAAAAATTGGTGGACTATCTTGGATTTAGATACTTTACCGATAGAAATGTCAATAGAATATTGGACAAAGTTGAATTAGAAGGAAAAGAGAACAATATGGTTGTGTTTCTCATGTTCAATATTATTAAATTTTTTTGGAGAAGCCACAACAAAGGAATTATGGAACAAATTAGGGGCTTTGTATGAGTCAAAGTCCTTGGTGAAAAAATAATTCCCATCGAAGAAGCTGCATATCCTAAGGATGAAGGATGGAGAATTAGTGAAAAATGTATGAATTACTTAAATATTATGTTAAGTTAGTTATTATCCATTGATATTAATATTTTAGATGAATATAAGTCTGTCATATTTTTGTGCTCTTTACCAAAATCATAGTATAGTCTACTTGTGTAATAGGTTGTAATACAACTACTTTAATTTTAAATGAAATAGTATCATCCTTGTTATAAAAGGAGATGAGACCAAAAACCATGGAAAGTTAGAGAAACAATTCCTTACCTATGAGATGACATTCCCAAGAATGAAATAAAAACAAGTCCTCAAGTGGGAGAATTAAATCTAGAGAAATTTCTAAAACTTTAGGAAAATTCATAAAGGCATGTTGGATGTGGAAAAGAATGAAATTAAAAGAAACAATGTATATCCAAAAGTGTTGAAAAAGGAAAGGTATAAAATCCCCTCAAATGAAGGAGGGTATGTGTACTTGGTGTATTCAAGCACACATACAGATTATGCAGCATGGCTAGTTGACTCGAGTGCATATTTTCATATGAATCCTCATAGGGAGTGGTTTTATGAGTATGAAAGAAATGATGGCTATGCTATTTCCCTAGGATATGAATGAAAATACATAACCATAGGAAGAGTAAAAGTCAAGTTGAGGCTCATGGATGGAAGGATTAGAACATTCCTTGGTGTTCTACACATCCAAATATTGGCCATAAATTTGATTTATAAAAGAAATATGAGTAATGCAAGTGTAAAATAGTGTTTGAAAAGGAAAAATGTAAGAGGGTTCAAGGAGAAATAGTATTACTAAGAGGAGTTTGGATTGGAACTTTGTAGAATATACAAGGAATAACTATTAGTGATGGGTGTAATAGTTTCATTATTCTTGGGAGTGGAGGTAAAAGAAGGGAAAAATTCCTATAGTCTTTAGACCTAAAGAAGGGAAAAAAACCTACAGCCTCTGGAGAAAATACTATGTTGTGGAATCAATGACTAAGACATATTGAAGAGAAGGGCGTTGACGTACTATAAGGTAAATTTATGGTTGAAGCTATATCTAATTTCACTCTAGATTTTGATTTCTATGAGCACTTTTTGTATGAGAAGAAAAATTGGGTATGAATTCCCTATGGTGCTACGAGGGCAAAGGAAATGTTATAACTAATGCACATTGATGTGTTTGGACATATGTTAGTTCCATCACTGGGTAAGTTTTGTACTATTTTTAATTTATAAATCAATTCTCAATGAAGAAATGGATTTAATTCCCCAAGAAGAAATCTAAAGTCTTTATCAAATTTAAAGAGTTTAAGTCTCATGTGGAGAATTATATAGAGAAGAAAATTAAGATGCTAAGAATATATAATGGTGGAAATTTATGTGGGCATAAATTCATTGAATTATGTAAGAAAAGAGTTGCAAAAAGGATGAATAACATGATAATGGAAAAAGTAAGGGGTGTGCTCATTAGTGTTGGGTTTGGATAATAATTCTAGGAAAGACATTGGATAATGCATGTTACCTAGTAAATTAGTCACGCTCATCAGTGTTGGATGACAAGACTTCACATGAGGTATGGATTGGTAAGAAAAACTTTCATAAACATCTCAAGGTATTTGGTTGTGATGCTTATGTACATGTTTCAAAGGAATATACAAGTTGGATAATAAATATTAAAAGTGTATCATAATTGGTTATAAAGATGGTATGAAATTTTGTAGACTTTGGGACCTAAAAAATAAGAACTTTGTGTATAGTTGAGATACAGTATTTGTATAAATCAAAGATGTTGTAAAATAGGGAGTTTTACCAAGGGAGAAATAACTAGATAATATAGAGTTTGAATTAAAGGATGTTGAATCAGGCTCTACATAAGAATAGGAATTAGAAGAAGAATAAGAAGCATATACTTTGGTATTGAGGAGAAATATTTAGGTAACAAGGAAACTAGGAAGGTATACTCCACTTTATTTCCATTTCCATTTTTCTTGTTTATTACGTATGTTGATTCTAGATCTGTTAGGAAGGAAGTGGATTTAGAAGATGGAAAACTTTGGAAATGGGCCATCATTGAATAAATGTTATCCTTGAACAAGAATGAGGCTTGGGATCTATTGGAGTTGTTGGTTATAATAAATAACATTGGAAACAAGTGGGTTTTTAAGAAGAAGTTGAACGCAAAAGGAAAATTGGAGAAATATAAAGCTCAATTAGTAGAAAAAAGTTATTCCCTGGTAGAGGGAATTGAATTTGGTGATATTCTTTCTCTTGTTTCCAAGTTAATTTATATTAGATTTATTTTATTTATTTCCAATACTTATTATTTTGATGTAGAACAAATGGATATGAAGACAACATTCCCACATGGCAACCTAGAAGAAGAAATACACATGAAAGCTAGAAGGATTTGTAGTGAAGGAAAAGAAAGAACTAGTATGTAAGCTAGAAAAGTCTCTATATGGGTTAAAGCAATCACTGAAGACCTAATTTCAAAAATATGATACTTATATAACAACTTCATAAGGAGGAAAGTGGATCACTATGTTTATTTCAAATTAGTTAGTGATCATATTATTTATTTGGTATTGTATGTGGATGATATATTTCTTGTTGGAAATGATACGGAAATCATCCCTGATGTGAAAAGTCAATTGCCCTTAAAATTTGACATCAATAATATTTTGAAGTGTTTTACTCTTTGTAGGAAATCTCAATTGATTGGAGTTTAGTCAATCAACTAACTAGTTGGGTAAGATGACTAGGAATGAACCTCAACAAGTTCAGTTTGGAACAATCCCCCAAAACAACAAGTTAAGGAAATGATTGAAGTAAATCCAATGAGAAGACAAGTCAATGGGATGGTTGAAGACAAGTCAATGATTAAGTTTATAGGAAAATAAAACATTCAAGAGCAATTACCTCATTTGAAGAAAATGGGTATTCAAGCAATCGATAGAAGCCCATAATGAACTGGAGCAATTCAAAGGGTCACAATAAGGTGAATATTCATTGTTGATCAAGATTGATAAACTAGTATTTGAAGGGAAATCAACTACAATCAGAACTACTTAGAAAATGGTTAGGAATCCCAAGATTCCTATTATATTATCTATTGAAGTTCAACCACCTATACTAATTCAAGAAGCTATGAACTATGGTTTTTTATACGTATAAATAGAGAAATATGTTGATGAGAGGATCTTGAATAATCATGATTGGTAGGGCTTGGGTGATGCATGAGTGCATTGGACATAGGTGTGGACCAAGGTCAATGTTCATTGTAATATGGCTTTGATATTTAATTGAGTATACAACAACAATGAAGCTAAAAGGTTGGATTTCATTCCCAATTAAGGGTTTCTAAGGTAAACTATATGTATATTATGTGAATATTTATGGTGTTCCATTGTTTAATTTATGTTTTGTAAGTTTTATCATGTCCATTTTAAGATGTAAGGTTTACGTTTATTGAGATTCTAGTCTAATTTACATGTCTAATCAACTCTTTATTTTGAATTTGGTATGTAAAGTGTAAATCAATGTCTTCCACCAAACATTAGGTATCAAAGCTTATTTTTGGCTACAGAGTGATGCCTCTTCTATTAAAGGTTGAGGATGTTGAGCCTAGATATGTTCAAGAAAGATGTTAATGATTAGCTATAAGATAAGCCTATTTGAGTGGAAGTCTTAATATAGAATTTTAGATAAAGAAGGATTATTAGCAATACAAGAATTGAGATTGAGAAGTTTAATAGTTGGAATTTACAACTTTGGAACCCTAAAATGGAGGATCTCCTCATAGTACAAAAATATTGCTTCAATGTGCATCCTAGAAACCCTCCAAATGGAATATTGATGGAGGATTAGAAGAGACTTGAAGGAAATGTGAGGTGTATGATTCAACCTTATATTGCAAATTTAATGTTGTTGAATGTCTCAATGGAAAACACTACAAAAAATTAGGGGATAAGTTAGGAAAAGTATATCAGTGAAAATTGTTGCTCAATAAGTCATTTCCTCATAAGAAACTTTATATTTGAAGGATAAAATGGGGTGATTTAGTCACAAAACATCTATATGGATTCAATACTATGATAAGTCAACTATTAAGTGTTCATATCTCTACTATTATCAAAGGATGTGAGGCGAAGAAACATGGAATGATTTACCAAAGATGCATTATTAGTAAGAGGTTATAGTTGATGGTGGTAATGGTAAATTCTCCGAAATGGAGATCTAGGACAAAAGGAATATCTAAGTCTCTTGTTGTGTCAACAAGAAGATGCCAGAAATGTAGTAATGTAGGGAATTACAAAAGATAATGTAAGTCAAATATTTCTAAGCAAACCAAGGTATCTAATGAGTAGTCGATTGAAGGGAGACATTTTTCATATCAAGGAGGGGATGTGTATTTAGCTTCAACAAATTTATAGTCAGATCATGAGGCATGGTTGATTGAGTAACATCCTATCACATGGGACCCCACAAGGAGTGATTCTGTGAGTATGAATAATATGATGAAGGGGATGTCTATGTAGGGGATGAATCAATAACTAGAATAGATTTTCAGGTCATGTTTGACTAGTAATAAGGGATGGTTGAAGTAGAACATTTCCAGGTGTACTACATATTTTGAGTTTAGAAAAAAATTATGTTGGAATTATGATACATATGTTGTACTTGATGGCAACCCACTCATCTCAGATGATAAATTATAGTGCAGAAAAGTTCACGCACTTTGATGTAGAGAAAAGTTACTTTCATGCAGAGAAAAGTTCACGCACTTTCATGTAGAGAAACGTTCACGCACTTTCATATAGAGAAAAGTTCATGCACTTTCATGTAGAGAAAAGCGCACGCACATGGGAAATCTTATGGTTGGTTCATGGTATTAGTCTGACAGTTTTTGATCCTATGGTTTCGGTCTGTGGTATTGCATCCAAAAGAATTGAACCCAAGTATTGGGTCCATGGTATTTTTTATCAATGGTTTTGGTCCATGGTTTTGAGTGAGGCCTAGCCTATAAAAAGGAAAGGAGATCATTTGTCTAATCACAAGTGTTGAAAATCTTAAGAGGAGCAAGATCTGAATTTCTGATAATCGGTTGGTGAGACATAGTTGAATCTGAATGAAGGAGAAACCAGAGCATTATAAGTTAGATCTACTGAAGAGAGCGACAATGGCGCAGTGCAGAGGTGCGCATAACCAGAGAAGAAGCAGGTGTGGAGTTGCGCAGACTCGTCACGGTAGAAGTGCGGATATCCACGGGTTTCCTTCAGTGAAGTTGTAGACCTTTCTTGAAATATATTCTAGCTGTCTTTTATCTGTTTCTACAGAGATTTGGGTTTAAATTGGTGTTTGGTTACTGGTGTTATTTTCTGGTTACTGCATTTTGAGAAGTTATTTGCTTAAAGGAGATTGGGTGATGCACATGTACATGATGTTTTGGATCCAGTTTGAAAATTGATGAAACGTGGTCCCTGGAAGGAAAGAGAAGGTAGTAGCCTTCTGTAGGTCAGCACCTA